>JAZBGW010000016.1:0-67936 GCA_037464815.1 Mylabris variabilis
TAGCTCGTTTTTAAAAATCTCAACCTTGCCCAAAACGAGCGTTTTTTGAATGATTCACCGATGAGCTACGGTGTTCTAACATTGCTAAAATATTCTCTGATATTACTCTATAAATATTTAAAATTTTATTTGAATTATCCTATTAATTTGGTGGTAATGACCAAATCCTGGACAGTCTGTATATTCGAATTGTCCAATAATCAAGGATTTGCATTCTTATTTATTTTCCAGGTGGATTTGTTTGACTTTGTTCGTTTTTACACATTACTTTCCCATAACGATAAAAAAATCATAGTTTTATAGTCCAGCATCATAAAGACATTCGGTGCCAGCTGTTTTATGTATTATGTCATGGAATCTTTCTAAGTATCAAAATGATAAAAATTATATAAGGCTCTTATCACTCGTTATGATAAAAAAAGTAATAATTGATAATAATAGTATTGACAACAATCAAATAAATGATTATGCTCAATTTTTAAGACTTGTCTTTATACTATGAATAATAATAAAGGTATTGACTTGATAAAAAATTTTGAGTAAACATATAATTCAAAGTTGGCATATTGTCAACTTATTTATTGTTGTTATTGTGGTGTTAGATTTTTTTAAAAAAAAACATCACGTTTAATTCATCCAATGTTCACGTGAGATTTCCATCACAATTTGTAATATTTAAAATTCGTTTATTTATACAGAAGTTCCTTGAATTTTTCTCCATCAACAATAATAAATGATAACAATTTACAAATCGAGTCTTCTGCAAATTTTTCAACTTTCTACATTGAATTGATATTTTTAGAAATCAATCTCCTTGAATTGATTGATAGATTTTTCTTTAGAGTGCCAAATTTTTTCCCAATTAACACACCACTATATCCTTCATATAAAATGCATGATATTTAAATGAATTCGGCTTCAATTAGTGTTGGTTAATTGTAATTGTAACATTAAAGAAATTGTAGTGATTTATTGTTGTTTAACAATACAAAGAACGAACGATAATGCAAACTTGGTTGAAAAGATTGGATCAAAGTTATAATCCGAATCTAGACGAATATAAAGTTCTAGGTAAATGTCCTGTAGTTCCCTGTTTGTTTGTTTTAATTAAATATAAAATTAAAAAAAAATCATATCAGTACAAGATAAAAAAAACAAATTTGTAGTCCATTTTCTCATCTACAGGGTTATTCACACCCGCCGAAAAGTTCTTTTGGCAATGGCAACTCCCATAATTTGTCGAGTGTATCGAAATATACAGAGATGAAAATCTAAATGTACACGACTCGTGTGAAACTCCTATTAGTTGGCGAGCGATTGGAAAAATATTTTAAGGGTTTATAGGGAAGTGCCTAGAGATTATTTTAACAAAATTAGAACCTCGTAGCTCATTTTGAAGTTGGACATTCAAAAACGAACTAAACACGCAAAACGACCTAGAATAATGACTCGGGATCTTCCTAACATTGATTCTTTTTTATAACCAACAGTTCGTTTTTTTTTCGAGTTGTAAGGACACTTTAACTGTAACTATTACTTTATTTTGCGACGACAACCGACGTTTCGCAACCAATTATTGCTTCTTCAGGGCTACAAAGAAATAATAATAGTTGTATCAACAAAGATAGAATTTTGGAATATAAGATTGATTTTTTTTTGTATTTCTCCATTTTTTCTGGAGCAGAAGAAAATGTTTTGCATTTTTTTCTAGAAAGAAATCGATGTTGGTGGGTCTTTGTGTCATTCTTAGTCGTTTTACGTATTTAGTTCGTTTTTCTAAATCGTTACCTTATCCAAAGCGAGCGTTTTTTGACCAACTTCTAAATGAGCTACAAGGTTCTAATTTGGTTAAGGTGATCTCTAGACACCCTCCTATAAATCCTTGGAATACGTTTTCAATCGCTCGCCAACTAATAGGAGTTTCACACGAATCGTGTACATTTAGATTTTCATCTCTGTATTTCAAGAATTTTTAGGAGGGTGTCTAGAGATCATTTTACCAAAAGTAGCTCATTTGGAAGTAGATCAAAAAACGCTCGTTGCGATCTTTAAAAAACGAGCTAAACAACTAAAACGACTAAAAATGACTCTGAGACCCTCCCAACATGGATTTTTTTTGTTTTTCTTAATCTTATTCTGGAACAGGTGGGAGTGTTTCTCATTTTTTTCTAGAATGCAATGGAGATAAACGAGGAAAATCAATGTTGAAAGGATCTCCGAGTTACTCTTACAATTAGTCGTTTTGTGTATTTTGCTCGTTTATGAAAATCGGGACCTAATCCAAAACGAGCGTTTTTTGACCTACTTTCAAATGAGCTACGAGGCTCTAATTTAGCTAAAATGATCTCCAGGGACTACTCTATGGATTCTTGCAATATAAGAACTTTTCTTTGGACGTGAATAACCCTGTATAGTGAATTATAACTTTTAACTAAAGACGCTCGTACATTTAATTGCTTGTCTGTGTAACATCAGCCTTAATTTTGTACTATCATTAATGATGTTTATTTTAAATATAAATTAATTAAGATGTTCGCATTCTATGTCAGATATTTTTAAATAATTTATTGATTATCACAAATTATTTGAGTTTGTGATAACAAATTGAAAAAAAAAATTTATTCTAATCTCTAATAACAAAATTCCATTTCGATTTTCTAATCATTCCATTCCACTACAGGCTATTCCGTAAATCGCGCACATGCTTTTAAGTGTATCTCTACACTGTGTTTTTTTTTAAAAGTGACCAATTCTTATGAAACTCCTACTAGCCGACGAGCGATTCGAAAAATATTTCATGGGGGGGGGAGATAGTTTTAGCAAAATTAGAACGTCGTAGCTTCTTTAGAAGTTGGTAAAAAAACGGGACAATGTCGCAATTTTCAAAAACTAGCGAAGCACGCAAAACGACTAAGAATGACTCGTACAAAAATTGCGATATCGTCAAAAGCAAGCGTTGTTTAACCAATTTCCAAATGAGCTACGATGTTCTAATTTTGCCAAAATGATCTCTAAACACTCTCTTATAAATCCTTGAAATATTTTTTCAAATCGCTCGCTAACTAATTGAAGTTTTATAAGAATTAACCACTTGTAAAGAAAAACAGCCTGTATGTATAGGGGTGAAATTCTAAGATGACAAGTTTTATATTTTTTTGTTACCTGACACACAGTTAATTAGTGATTAATCAAATTAGGTAGTCAATCAGGTGCTGTTTTATTTTCCACATCCCGTCATCAATATCGCTATAACGCGCACCAAATTAACTACTTAATTTAATCGATAATTAATTACCTGTACGTCAGCTGAGATAATGGTACAGGACTTTTCATCTTAGAATTTCATCCGTTATTTACCCCTAAAAGAGTGTGTTATGAACGGGACATCCTATATAAGTAAACATGCGTTAGTTGAAATTTAATCTTGAAAATTGTTTTTTTTTGGTGTCTTCTTTTTATTGCAACAATATCTGTTCTTAATCTAGTTCAAGTTAATTTTAATTTTTGTTTATGTCGATGACTCTGGCAATAAATTTGCTTCTTTTTTGTTGTTGTTGTTTTATTGTCGGAATGTGGTTAATAAGATTATCAATTTTTTATTTGATAAAGTCTAGTCGGATCGGTTATTAATACAGAATTAAAATGAATAACAAGTAGAGGAATTTGGACATTTTATTTTTAGGAAATTTGTAAATAGCAGCAGTTATTGATTTGTTTATTATTAGCAGTTTTTTTTTCATTTCTTTCTTTCATTCTTATCATTCTATATCGCATTTGCGTATTTGATTCGTTATTTTTTTATTGATCAATCAAAATTCGTGGATAAATTGGAAATTTTAGACTTTTTTCATTTAGAAATCATCTATATTTTCAATCATTTTAACAAAAGGTCAGAAAGTTTAGAAAGTTCTGGAACTTTTAGTAAATAAACTAGAACTTACGATTTTAAACGATCTACCGACTTACAGTTGAATATCGAACCGGTACCTCTTTCTAGAATACAACAGTGCGTTGAGCTTAAAAGCTTCACCTCATCGAACCGGTGCCTCGTTCTAGAATACAACGATCCGTTGAAGTTCAATCACTTAATCGTCGACGTATTGATGTAATTCTTAACAGTTGCACTTTGAAATTAATTATTACTACGAATGATTATTGTCGTGTCACGTTGTAAATCTTTAATAATTTTTTTTCCTTATTGTTTACGTAATCAAATCATTGTTAATATGGCTTCTTATAAAACTTACACAGATTTCTTTACGGAGTATGTTCTAATCTAGAGATTATCGAATAAATACTTCGACTACACCTCTATTGTTTCTTAAAAATCAATATTTTGTTGTTGATTGAGCTTTCTTTGAGTCACGTTTCTTTTCATTGGATACGTTTCCTTTAATTTCAAAATTAAGCGTTTCTATATTTATTTTAATTACAATAGATCCATTACGGTTCAGTTCAAATGATCCTATTGTGTCGATTAATATTGTTAATTTTTAAGGTGAATTATATGGAAATGTGAGTTTATAATAATAGTTTAGTTCCGCTTATACAATTTCTCATACAATCGTTTATCGATTATCGTTTTTATTACTTTATTCGTCTATTCTTGTCTGCGATTCTCATTGAATTGCAATAAGCCTTAAATTTAAAACGATAAGCAAATTCGATTTCGAAAATTTTAAACTTTTCGGTTTCTCCACAACCGATTTGAATGAAGATGCTGAGCGTCGGGAATTGTGAAAAGACGACTTAGGCTTGGTTCTTCTTCCTCTACTTAAGCCTCGCCTTAGCAAGAGATTAAATCTAGCTAACGATGGACTTACAAACATTTGGTGGAGGGCCCGTTCATGTTTTGGCCCTTACCACAAATGTCAGTTAATTCACGCTTAGTTAGGGGAAAAACCAAGCCTTAGACACTTCAAACCTAGGTTTCAAAATATTAACGACTTAAATCATTAGTTTTTAAGAAGCTTTAAGTCGTGAAAACGAGACAATTTAGATTAGACACTGTAAGTCCCTTTTTGGAGAGGATTTTCCCGTTTCAGTCTATATTTTAGAATAATTTCGTTCCTCAGCAGGAGCGGCAATTTTTTCTAGTTTATAATTTTTGCATTAATTCATCATTTTCGATGTTTTCAGTGTCCTTTTTTGTCCTCTTCGATTGGCTCTTCTGCAGATTGGGGTCCCCTTAGATTGCCGCCCTGCCTCTCGCCATCAGTTTTAAGCCAAGTTTGCTATTTTATCGCCAAATAGAGGAGATTTAAACAGATTCGAAAACCTTCAAAATATTTTCGTTTTAAATTCTCAGATTTAGCGAATTTTGCTCTTAAGTGGTGAGACTATTTAGATAATTTTGGGTGCTTTTTTAGTAAAATTTTCGACTTTATGTCAACGTTTCAAGACATTTTCATTCTTGTTGTGAAAATTTAATCTGTTTTAGGGTCCATTTCACCAACTTCAGTTAAGCTTAATAAACAGTTAGTAACAATTGTTGCTATGACTATAACAATCGTTTCTATGACTTATTTGTTCGTTAAAATTTAACAGACATTGATGAAATCGACCCTTAGTCGATTTTTATGCTGAATTCCCACAATTCAAAGGAATTTTGTTCTAAATTTTTAAAATTAGACTTTTAATTGTTTTTTAAGTGAAACTCTCGGCCTTTTACCTAGATTTTAGAAGTTCGATTCACAATGCCGGCTCTACTATAGAGGCGAACTAAGCGGCTGTCTAGGGCGCAAGACATAAAAGGGCTCAAAAATCTAGCCTCTATATCTACATATTTCAAATTTAATTAAAAGAAAAAGTGGAAGGAAAAATTTAATTTTAGCTTATAATAATAATAATCGCATTATAAAGGGATAAACTTTCCACACTTTGCCCAGGATGCGAAATAATCTCAATCCGGAATTGGACTATTTATACAGACTTACAGGCAATACGTCAATTATTACTATTGCTTCCATTGTGCATACTTACATGGAAGTCTATCAATATTAAGCAGCGGAGAGACATTAAATCCTTGAGTCGTGCCTGATGAGAACGATGAAATAGTTATCTAATGTTTGTACTTCAATTGCCAGTCCTGTATATTTTATCTTTTCTTGATCTTATTAAAATAATAATAATTGCTTAAGCTTCAATTTGATTTGATGTAGGTTTTAATCGAAATTTTCCAAATAAAACATATTGTTTAATGATTCTTCTATTAAAAATTGTTATTATGTTGATTAATGAATCAACAAATAAGTCATTTTTAAGTCAAATAGTGGACAAAACATTTTTTTTTAAACAAGAGCAATTTTATAGAGAATTTCTAGAAGTTTTCTTCACAACGATAAAAGTTAATCATTTTTTGTGTTTTTGTGTTTAATATGCCATGGTTGTGCCCTAGTTTCCATGCTCTCTCTTATCATTTTTGTGATATTGATGAAGAAGAAAAAAAACAATATTTATGGGAACCGATTTTCATTTTCATTTCTAATGAATTTCACCATATTCTCTATTGTATTCTAAACAAAATGTAATAATTTGAATAGTTTTAGCATTATTTTGATGGAATATTTGGGGAAATTTATTAGTAAATAACAACAACAATATTATAAGCATCGATTTAGGCTTCTTTGTAAGAGTTATTTTGATAATAACAGATGTTATTGCTTAATTATAATCACGTTGAAAATGTGTGAATTGTAATTCAATAATAAATCATTTCTTGTATTGACGTCAATTAGTTTTTTTTCTATTATTATTATTAAATCAGATTGAACGAAGATTTCTATATGAAAGAAGCCGATGGAGCATTTTTGTTAAGATACAAGAAGAAGATCAGTGAAAAACTACTAGTTTGAGGCAGTTTATTGCAAAATGATCTTGTTCAATTATTATTATTATTATTGTTGTTTATAATAATAATATTAATAATTAATAATAGTGATATAAAATAAGAAAGAGATGAATCTATTTTTAGACAAGAAGAAAAATGTATATAGTAGAATTGAAAACAAACATGATGGGATATCATTCAATGATTTGACCACTATATATTTTCTTTATTTTATATTTGATAAACTTTTCTTGACCTTTTACGTCCGTGTAAAGGCGATCTTTGTCCATTTTATAATTTAAATTCGTATCACCATACATTAATTTATTCAGTTTCTAACATAACTTAATGGGGTGTAGAATTAAAAATATCGATTGAAATTATTGTTTATTTATCTTGTTCCTGTGTAATTCGTTCATAAAATCTTGATGATGAATATTTAATTAATCAAATCGAAATTTATCAGATAATAATTGAAATTTGAAATTAGAAAAAATGACGGTCGAAATTATCATTTCTCCTGGTATTTTCTCTTTCTTGCTCTCTTTTATTTATTAATTACTATACCTAATTGTTTTTTTTTTGTTTAGATGTTGTTATGTCTGGTAGTATGATAGTGGTGTCTAATCGGCTACCATTCGTATTGAAACGTAATAGTGATGGGCAATTGGAACGGAAATCAAGTGCTGGCGGTTTGGTAACAGCTGTAGCGCCTGTTGTTATCAATGGTAATGGTTTATGGGTCGGTTGGCCCGGTATCCATTTGGATGATCCAAATGAACCGATTCCGGAATCCGATCCTAGTGATATCACACCGACTGCTGGTTTAAAATCGGAGAAGGCAAGTTTTTATTTTTTAAATATTGTCTTATAATAATGATTATAATTTATTTTTCCTAGGTGGTACCCGTACTTATAGATGAGGCTGTTTTCGATTCGTATTATAATGGTTGTTGTAATGGAACATTTTGGCCATTATTCCATTCAATGCCGGATCGTGCCAGTTTTAAACGTGAACATTGGAAATCTTATGTGGTGGCGAATAAAGCATTCGCTGAATGTACAATGAAAGCATTACGCAGTGTACCAAAACATCAAAAAGTCGAAGACATTCCATTAATTTGGGTCCATGATTATCATCTAATGTTATGTGCAAATACAATACGTCAAATGGCTGAAGACGAAGAGATTGCATGTAAATTAGGTTTCTTTCTACACATTCCATTCCCACCATGGGATATATTTCGTTTATTCCCATGGGGTGATGAAATCTTACAAGGTATATTGGCATGTGATCTAGTCGGTTTTCATATCAGCGATTATTGTTTGAATTTTGTTGATTGTTGTCAGAGGAATTTGGGTTGTCGTGTTGATCGTAAAAATTTATTAGTTGAACATGGTGGACGTACAGTACGTGTACGTCCATTACCAATCGGTATACCATATGAACGTTTTGTTGAATTAGCTGAGAAAGCAACAAAAGTATTATCAACAAATCAAAAAATTATATTAGGCGTTGATCGTTTAGATTATACAAAAGGTTTAGTACATCGTCTATTATCATTTGAGAAATTATTAGAGAAACATCCTGAACATATTGAATGTGTATCATTATTACAAATCTCTGTACCATCACGTACCGATGTTAAAGAATACAAAGAATTAAAAGAAGAGATGGATCAATTAGTTGGCCGTATCAATGGTCGATTTACAACACCAAATTGGTCACCAATACGTTACATATATGGTTGTGTTAGTCAAGATGAATTAGCAGCATTCTATCGTGATGCAGCTGTTGGTTTAGTTACACCATTACGTGATGGTATGAATTTAGTTGCTAAAGAATTCGTTGCATGCCAAATTAATACACCACCAGGTGTATTAGTTGTATCACCATTTGCCGGTGCTGGTGAAACAATGCATGAAGCATTATTTTGTAATCCATATGAAGTTGATGATGCATCCGAAGTATTACATCGTGCATTAACAATGCCAGAAGATGAACGTATTTTACGTATGAATTATTTACGTAGACGTGAAAAATTGAATGATGTTAATTATTGGACGAAATCATTCTTAGCAGCCATGGGTTCATTAATAACACAAGAAGATCATGATGATATTGGTACAGTATCAATGCCAGCTGTTACATTAGATGATTTCGATGAATATTTAGCTAAATATATTGGTAATACACATAAATTAGCATTATTATTGGATTATGATGGTACATTAGCACCAATAGCACCACATCCAGATCTAGCTATATTACCAGTTGAAACAAAACATGTTCTACAAAGATTATCAAATATATCTGATGTTTATATTGCTATTATATCCGGTAGGAATGTTAATAATGTTAAAGAAATGGTCGGCATTGAAGGTATAACATATGCTGGTAATCATGGTTTAGAAATTTTACATCCAGATGGTACGAAATTCGTACATCCAATGCCAGAAGAATTACAAGATAAAGTTGGTGAATTATTGCGTAATTTACAAGAGAAAGTTTGTCGTGATGGTGCTTGGGTTGAGAATAAAGGGGCATTATTAACATTTCATTTCCGTGAAACACCAGTCCATGTACGGCCACAATTGGAAGAACAAGCCAGACAATTGATTGAAGAGGCTGGTTTTAAAGCTGGCAAAGCACATATGGCAATTGAAGCAAAACCACCAGTACAATGGAATAAAGGTAGAGCATGTATTTATATTTTACGTACAGCTTTCGGTGTTGATTGGAGTGAAAGAATTCGAATTATCTAT
Organism: Mylabris variabilis; assembly: GCA_037464815.1. Taxonomy (NCBI): domain Eukaryota; kingdom Metazoa; phylum Arthropoda; class Insecta; order Coleoptera; family Meloidae; genus Mylabris; species Mylabris variabilis. The sequence continues at coordinate 9,596 of JAZBGW010000016.1, forward strand.
GCTGGTGATGATGTCACTGATGAAGATGCAATGCAGGTAATTTTTTTGTATTTACAAATAAATGTAATTAATTAATTAATTTAATTGTAATTTTTAAGGCATTGAAAGGTATGGCTGCCACTTTTCGGGTGACAAGTTCGAATATTATTCGAACAGCTGCTGAACGCCGTCTACCATCAACCGATTCGGTTCTAACAATGCTGAAATGGGTAGAGAGACATTTAAGTCGTAGGAAACCAAATGCTGATCTTAGTACGTATAGAAGAAATTCATTGGTGGCTAAACAGGGCGGTTTAGGTGGTGTTGCAGGCGTTCAAATGGAAATGTCCTTCAATGAAACGAAATAAAATGGATTATTATCTTAATCCCCCCTAAATCCTTTATTTTGTTGTTCATATCTGTTTATCTACCTACTACTCGAAAGACTTGACTTTTAATAATAATAAGGACATTAATAAATATTGATAAAGATATTTTTTTCAAGATGTGAATATTTCGTATTGTCAAATTTATAAACAATGAAAATTAAAAGTATAGAAAGCACATTATATATTTAACTCAAATAGATACTCTGTTCGTTTATTTTGTACTGTTTGTATATGTTCGTTATATATTGTTAATAATTGTATTTATTTTATAGTTTAGAAATAATCTCAAAGTTTTGTTTGCCTATTACTATTGTTTTAACAGAGTTGATAGACTGTTGAATATATCTCGTTTATGTTGGTCTTCAAATTAAACATGCATAAATTGGGCACTGTTGTAGGAATTACAACAAAAGAATTATTGTCATTTATGTCGTAACGTCTTAATAAATTTCTGTCAAATTACAACAGGTTTTTTTATCCAGTGGTGGACTGGCAACCATTTATAATATCAGCCACGATCGTTGCACATCCCGATTTTTAAATGTTATTTGTACCAGATGATTAATCTAAAACGAAAAGTTCCTAGGTCAACTCCCATTATTTGGCAAGCGAATCGAGAAATATTTATAGGAGGGTGTCTAGAGATCATTGTAGCAAAATTAGAACCTCATAGGTCATTTTGAAGTTGGTCAAAAATCACTCGTTTCTGATTCACGATTTTCAAAAACAAGTTCTGCACGTTAAACGACTTGCAAAGAGAGGTCACGACCTCGGAAAAAATGAAGTTCGGAACAAACCTTTGCAGGCTCTTAGTATACCTTTAGGTTAACAACATATTAAAAAACTAAAGTGTAATAGCCAGCCAATCTTGAGAAAAAAGCGCTTAAAGTTTTTACATCAATTTAGTATTATTAAGTTATTCACTTAATTGTGACTTGAAATAGCTCAGTGGTACCGTCGTTGTATCGCACTCAAAAGTACGGGGTTCAATCCTCATGCGAAGAATTTTTCTTATATTTGCCGAAACAACTTTTTTTATTTTATTTTACTTTATAAATTAAAGAAATCAAAAATTTATTGTTTTTTATTTCTTTAACGTACTTTTCTATTATGTGAAATGCCGCCTTCAGGTAGTGCCTAAGCGCTAGCGACGGCCTTGACTTCAAGGACACTTATATGCATTGTTCGTCACCACGCCACATACATAATAAAAATAAGTTGCATAACAAAAGCACAAGACGAGAAAATCAAGTAGCCAAAAATCTCTTTTTTTCCGAAATTTGCTAGCCTGCGACCCACCGGACAATTTCCCTGGTAGCCCGTCAACCCAGTTCGCCATTTTTTTTTTCGAGAGGTGTAGAAATATATTTACGTACGCCTAGGAGTTTGGGATTCAACCCGAAGGCACCTACCCACTAAAACTCCACCTCGTATCCACACCCACCGCCAAGGCATTACATCGGGGTACGTATGCCAAACCAAATTACCCTAAGGTTCCACCAAAAGATCCATTATCCATGACGTAAATCATCAAATTGTTGATCATTTTTCCAGAGTTTTCTCAAAAAACGCGCTAATAACATTACAATTTTCTTGAATTTTAAGCATTGTAGCTACTAGGTTACTTGGATTCAACAACTCAACTCGATTCTCCAAACAATTTCTCATTTCATCAAACATTGAACAATGAAACACAACATGCTCAGCATCATTTGTGACTGAGCATTAATTGCATAATGTCATCTGCCCAGCGACCAAATTGATTTAGGTATGTTGCAAAAACCCCATGACCCGTAAGCACTCGGGTGATGTAAGAATTCACATAACCAAACTTCCTATTTCTCCACGCCTCCACGTCTTGTATCAAACGTTTCGGCTAGGCAGCGCATCCAGTGTCAGCAGTGCCATAATTGCATAGTTATGGTTCGATATTTACATCAGATATTACCATCGATGCCTTTGCCGATGTGGTTTGATATCCATTTATCACCCTGAGGCACATTGCCCTTTGTGTTGACACTAATAATTATTTGGCCCTTTTTACTTTCAGGCCACGACACCCTACGCTCACCGGTGCTCCATCCAACAGACTCGAATTTAGTGATGTGCAGATTATTCTAAGCCTTCTATCAACAGGACCAGAAGTTCTTGGTAGGACTCTTATCAAGGCATTCAACATCTTAAATGACTTCCTGATGACGCTCTCTACATGTTCAGCGAACGTTAGCTGCTTGTTAAAGGTAATGCCCGGGTATTTGGTCTCTGTGATCGGCACTATTTCATAATCATGCAACTTAAATTTAATGTTCCTGTACCTCTTACAATAATTAAGTTTTTTTAATTACTATCTGTAGTTCATTTCCTCCGTCCAGTTTTTGATTTTATGCGAACCATGGTTACACTTCTCCATAAGTTCATACTCGTCTTTATCTGTTACGAGTAAGGCTAAATCATCAGCATAACATATAATTTGAGAATCTTTAGGGACAATAGAGTGTGGAACCTCTCCTTCAATCGGTAACTCATAATTTTGCTCAATTATTATATGCCTTTCCGAATCGCTAATTAGATTTCGTAAATGCGGATATACCTCTCTGATTAAGTTTCTCTAAAACTTTTGAACATGATGCCGTATGATGTGCGTTCTGTACATCTCCTAGAATTAAGGCTGTGAAACCTGGCTTTTTCAGTTTTCCGTTTTTTTTTTTGCACAGACGGTCTACTGCGTCTAAAGTCGAATTGTAGGTCTGAAAAGTCTCCATGTTGTTCTGTTTCCTCTATAAGCCTTGCATTTATATTTTCATAGATTTTTGCTTATATGCTTAATAAGCATATTGGCTTATATTTCCTTTCATCTCCTTCATTCTTTTTTTATTTTTTCTATTAAAATCAATTCTGCTTATTTCTAATCTATAAGGAAACAGCCCTTTATCAAAAGATCCTTATATCGCCCTGTTGTACTAAAAGTAGACGATTCGTATGAAACTCCTCTTAGATGGCGAGCAATTCGAAAAATATTTCAAAGGATTATATGAGGGTGTCTAGAGATTATTTTAGCCAAATTAGAACCTCGTAGCTCATTTTGAAAATGGTCAAAAATTGTTCGTTTCGGACGATATCGCGATTTTCAAAAAATTCACACACACTTAAAATGACTTATTATTAGAATGATTCAGGGACTCTCCCAACATTAATTTTTTCTTTTTCTCTATTTTATTCCGAAGCGAGCGAAAATGTTTAGCACTTTTCTAGAATGCAATAGAAAAAAACAAAGAAAATATGTTGTGAGGGTCTTCGGGTCATTCTTCAAAATTGGGACCTTATCCAAAATTTCACCAACTTCCAAAGGAGCTACGAGATTTGTATTAATTGACACCCTTGCCACCTCAGGTGTAATTTGATCGGGTCCAGGTGCTTTTTTGCTCTTAAGTTTTCCATTTGTTACTAATAATTTTGCTACCGGTGTCGATTCCACGCCTTTTTTTGATTGTAGTGTCGTCACTCTTATTCAATCCACCACTGTTTCTATCTAAAACGTAGTCTACGTGTCTACCGACTCAAGTCCAATCGTAGTTTGTGTTTATTTAAGATTAGGTGATCTTGAGGACGTAGCCTTTGACCTGAGACGACCACAAATCACAAAATTATCGACAAGATCATCATTTCGCATCAAAATAAATGGATAAACAAAACAGGGTTGGAGTGAGACTATTTGGGGCTTTGTGTTAACAAATCGAGCATGTTGTATAATAGGTTTTATTGTGATAATTTTATAGAAAAAGACCCATAATCGAAATCCACATCAAATACAAAGAGCAATTCTTTGGTATTGTTGGCAAAATTTTACAAATAAATCTATATTTTACAATTATTTACAATTCTAATATAGTGAAATTAATTAATTAATTGAACCTATAATTAGTGAATATAATAATTAAGAGAAATTTACACAATAGAGATCTTTTCTGAGCCGCCGTTTACTACAATCACCTTCTAATCAGACAATATAACTTAAATTATAACAATATTGAAAATTATAATAAATAATCTTAATTACTAATTAAATTAGATTTAATTTAAATATAAAATTCGATAATATACCTGCCTGATTTTGTAAACTTTCTAATTTACTACACAATGCACAATGTATTCTCCTTACAGACTGAAATTTGGGCTTCTTGCATGATACGAAGACGCGGTCCTAACGGTACGCCCATTTTCTGTAAACGCTCCTCACTCAGATACGGTAATTCGACCATACCGATGCGTTCGTTTTCAAACACATTTGCGTATTTCTGTAATTCAAACATGATTAGTATAATGAGATTGTGTTTGATATTGGCAAGCTTACTTCGTAGCCCAATTTCCTGAGAAACAGTCGGAGTAAAGGCGGCTCATCGCCAAAAAACTTTGTCAATTTCTTAACCCTAGTCGGATTTGCTAATGTTGGTAGTTCTTTCGATGTATTGACCGATCGTTGGATCGATTGTGAACGCACATTCAACATATTCGTCTGTGTACGTAAAGCAGCAATTTCCGTACGTATATTCTCCATTTCTTGGATCATCAAATGTTGTGTCCGCATCTCGGATGATAGATGCGCCACACTTCTAGCCAATGTAACAACGTGCGATTCTAAACGTTGAAATCGCTTATTTATACCACGTAGATCACGTACTTTCTTACGATCATCATAGATATTACTGCGTCTCTTATCACGTATCGGACGACTACTGACCGAACTAGATGGCAATGATGACATGCTGCCGTAACAACGGCGCTTATTAAAACGTGGATCTGATGGTTGGTAACGTGAATTTAACGTTTTCTTCACACCTAACAGCTTCAAGACTTCCGAATACATCGTTTCTAAGCCTTCTAATTGTTTCCGTATCGTTCGGGCATCGGCTGTACTTAAATCAACCTCTGAATCGGTCTGGCCGTCAAGCATCGATTCCAAATCTAATGATCGTGTCGTTGTTGATGTCAAATCAGTCGTGTCTAGGCCGAAAACTGCAAAGAAAAATTGTAAACTACATCTTTAAATAAGTAGATGATATGACTCACTTTGTTTGCCACGCAATATCGCAGTATAATCGAATTTCTTTGTATTCCGGTGCTTTTGATTCGAAGCATTACCATTGTGCCATTTTTGTTGCTCCCTAGACGAGGAGGCTTGATGCAGTTTTGTTGTCTTATTGTAAGCGTCATAATCCGGTTTACTGCCATATGGTAGACTGTTACTGGCATGTTTTCCATAACGGCCGGAATTCCGGGGCGTTATATTCGGCGATGATTGTTCATCGCCTGGTGATAGCGGTGGTAATGGTGGCGTCATCGATGAGATACTTTCGCTTAAGGTCGAATTTGGCCGGCCACCGCCACCACCACCACCGGTAGTACCATGCAACGATAATTCGTGCAATTTTGGTTCCAAAATATGGCGCAATTCACTCTCTACAATATCCACCCATTCGGAGTCTTGATCGTTTTTCGTGTAATTGTCACAAGTTTCATTGATGGGCGCACGCCGGCCGCTACTATAAGCCGCACTACCCCGTCCCGAATCCACATTCGATGATGATTGACCACCGGTCTTATCATAATCCGAACTGGCAGCCGAGCCTGATTGTTTTTTATTTAAATCGTCCGGTTTAACAGTTCGTTGACCGACATTATAAACACCCTCGATCTTACCAATTTCACCCTCCAATTTCTTACGCGGTGTACCCTGTAATGTTTCAGCTAATTTACCAGAATCATCGTCTTTGTTTTGTTCATCGTGTCGATTGTTGCGCTCTAAAAAACCACCATCATCACTATCTTTATCTTGATTCTGTGCGATTTGAATGGCTTCAACTAGATTACCATGCGAACCACGTCGGGATTGTTGCGGTTGTGGACGATGATGCTCTTGATCCGGCTTGCAAGTTTCATCCTCGTAGGTCAATTGGGGATGTGAGGCGGCCCGACGTGCTTCGAAACTCTTCTGCCGCAGACTATCACGTTCGATTTGTTGGGCACTACGTTTCATTTGTTGTTGTGGATAGTTTTGATTTGGTATAAATCGATTTGTCGGCCTTTGGGGTGTTGCACCATAATTTTGTTGATAATAGATTTGTTCATCGGCTCTTGGTGTTGTTGTGGCTAACATCTCTTGTGATCTAGCTTGTATCAATTGTTGTTGATATTGTTGTTGTATTTTAATTTGTTGATTAATTTGTGCTTGTTGTACTAACATCATATGTTGACTATATTGATCAATCCTCGGTTTACCATAAATACCGTGATCAGTGCTTTGTTTCTTTTCTTGTAGTTCCTCATTGACATTCCTTTGGCTACGTCTCAATTCTTCTGTAACGTTATTCAAACCTGTCTCTTCATTTTTCTCATCCACTTCCCTATTATTGTTGTTATTACTGTTATTATTGTTACTACTACTACTACTATTATTAGTGTTGCTCTTAAATTTACTTGAAATCATATCCTTTATTGTATGATAAGTCTTTGTCATTGTCTTTGCGGGTTTCTGTTGATTCTCCTTATTATAATCTTTATTATTATTATTATTATTATTAGTGCCACTATCGACTTGTGCGGCCATCTCTTCTGATTGCTGTTGTGGTGGTGGCTGTGCCGGATAAGTTCTTGGGGTAGGTTTATTAGGATCTGGACCATGCCAGGACTGTCTAGGCACAGCTCCTGTTGAACCGTTATAATATTCCTGTCCTGAATGATAATTCGCTCGGTATACTGGCCCGTTATCCTGTTGTTGTTGTTGTTGTTGTTGTTGTTGTTGTGGTTGAGGTTGTGGCTGTCCAACTGTCTGGATCATTCCTGAATGATTCTGGAAGAGAATCAAATTTCACCTTTTAAGAATAAATGGAGTCTTGATGCGTATTGGGAGAAACTCGCGATTATCCAAACTTACAGTATCGTAATTTAACGCAAATTCAACCATCTTTTTATGTTGTGTTGTTGGCATTAAACAGCACTTAAAACAATACTAACGAAAATTGAAAGACGAAACGTTTCATGCTCAATTCGCGGTATAAGACTGCCATCTATCCGGAATAATAAACAATACCGTATAGATAATATCTTTCTTGGGAAATCCAGTCGAACAACTATAGTAAGAATTGAATTATAAGAAATAACCATAAACAAGTGTAACATTTTAATTGGTTGTTTGTTTTATAAATAATAAAGAGCTTATTAGAATGCATTAAGTAAAGAACGGATATTACATAGCATTTTAATTGCAAGTCGTTGAGCTTTGTATGTCTTTCTTTTTCTTTTGTTGGCTTACACTGTTTCTCAACAATATCAAAAGAGAATTTATTGATAATTTATTAAAATTATTGAATATTCAATCAATAAAAATGCCTTTTAATCGTTTTCATTTGAGAAACTTTAAAAAAACACCATGTAGGAAACAATAAATTGAAACGTTCACACCCATTCGCTGTTGTTTGGAATCCATCTCAAAAACGGACTATAAACCAAATTAAAATGCTGAGGATATAAAAGGCAATGTGCCTGTAGTTATACGAAGAAACTTGTTATAATCGCGTGTTCAAAATTTGACGTGATCGGTTTATTAAAACGACACGAAAAACAAATCGTTTTTTTTCTCTTCTTCTAGCTTCTCCACCGTTCAACGTTAAGAAATTCGAACTTACTTGATCCGGACTTAAAATTTGACAAGTCTGTTGTTGTTGTTGTTGTGTCCAAGCTGCCATTTGTTTCGGTGGTATATCGGGTGCTATTATTGCACCACCTTTTGCAGTACGTTTCTTATAATCGTGTAGAATTGGTATTTTCGAGTTTTTATCAGTATTCGAAAGGATCACTTCACGCTCAATCTAGAAGAAGAAGAGAAAAACAAACATTGAAAATCAACGTTTAATTAATTCGATTGTGTATAATGAAGAAATTTTGTTTTGATCCATCTGATTATACTTTATGGTGTGTGCGCGCCCAAGAGGAGCGTGCAAACTAGCTAGAGATGTGAATGAACCCGTCTAACACTAGCTTTTATTATCGTTATCATAACGATGATGATTCTTAAAAAGACGAAATTCGTGTTGGCATACCGTGTGACGAAATTCAATTTTTCTTAAAATTGTTTTAATTGGTTGCTTTCGTGAGTTTTCTTTGTAATTGTATTTTAAATATTATGACGAAATTGTATTGCTGCCATACACATGGGAAATTTCTCATTATTGCGAGTAATACACAAATATAACAATAAGAATAGATGAATATCGTAGGTATTAGAAAGCCCAGGTGTTAAACTATTTTAAAAACCTTCTATCGCAACATAGACTTGCGATATCTTCACCTTAAAACATGAAAATCTATCACTTCCTGTTGTTGATATCAACTTTAATGTAGTCACGTTGATATTATTTAGAATTAATTATAAAGGAAATCACCAATCATTTAGATAACCTACCGGAAATTTGTTTGAATGCGTATGAAGCCCTTGATTTATTCCCGTTGCTGGTGGTTGTTGTTGTGGCTGATGTTGTGGTGGTTGTTGTTGTGAATCTACAACGCCTGCAGCTCCTGGTATATTCGGCTCATTATACAAAGGATATGGTGGCATTCTATAAGGGGGTGGCGTTTGTCCAGCCTGTTGTGGGTACGGTTTTGGTGGCGGTACTGGCTTGTAGGGCCCATAACCTTCCACCTCAACTACAACAAATACAAAAACGAATAGAGAAAGCTTTAGAAAAAAATCCTTACTAGAGCATAACAATATTATACAAGTTTCTTTCACTTTAGAAAAATCGCAATTACCAAAAGTGCTAGTTTTGATAATTTTAGCAACACCCTCATTTTGTTTCTGTTGTTGTAATTGATGGGTATCATCGAGACTGGTTAGGGGACTTAATGAATTCTGGGACCTTCGTAGACGTTCCCCATGTTTCACTTGACGTACTGTACGTCCTGTTGCCATCAAACGGTGGCATTATTCAACAAAAATTGTTGTTGAAAGAAAATCACACTTTTGTTGTTGTTGTTGTTGTAAGAAAAAGCACACTTTTTCTTCTAATTACACATCTAGATGTTGTACTCGTTTATACTACCGACTGACTGCCAAACTAACGGATGTATATTGTATTGTTTTTAAGTTTATTTCTTTCACAGTTGAAAAAGAAGTATGATGTAGTCGTAGGTGGGAGAGAGAGTAGTTGCTTTACTGATCTTTATAGATTAGAAAAACGGGAAGTTAAGGGGGCCTTTTTCTCTTCTATCTATATGCATATGTTACGGTTCTATTAGCGTGCAGTAATTCCATTCAAAGACAATCAACGAACGAAAAAATCCATAATTTTTTCGGAATAAATTATAGCATATTGTTGAAAAATAACAGTAAAAATCGATTAAATTAACACGAAACAATGCTCTAATTCTATTTATAAAATGGAGATTCTTTGATATTTTCTCATGATCGGGCGTTCTTTTTTTTCGGAATAATTACACACAAGTTGCCGGTCTAACGCACTATTCAAGTCGCCAATAATGCGACATGTATTATTAGCAGTTTCCTGCAGTAAATTTCAAAAATTAGCTTGTATGTACATTGTTGAAGGAATATCAAAGAAAATTGTAACGATTAGTAATTTTCAACTGGATATGGATGACATAAATAAAGCAAACGACACTAGAGAGTCGTCGACAAGTTGACTGTAAAAATCTGAAAAACTTGAAATGGATATAACGATTCGACATTCCTCAACTATTCTATATGTGTATATAGATAAAATTCAGTCCTAATAAATGATTGATTCTTTTACCGATAATTATCGTGGAATTGATGATTTCTAGCTATTATATAGCAGGATAAAACTAGCCGAAACAAAAAGTACAGGCTAAAAATTTCAAGATTGAAGTTCATGAATTAACCAGGCGTGAATCCTTTTCACGTTCACACGACTCTTATTTACTTTTCTTATTGGACGAACAAAAAAATCGCCTGTCATTTTTGTATAAGCAGCATACACAATCATGCATATGTTGTGGCTTATTTACATTTATTAAATGAAATCGACGCATTTATTAAAGCACAAAACAATACAGACAGATGTCGATAAGTATACCTATACTGTTGTCACAAAGGGAAAAACAATTAAAAGAAAAAAGCATTATTAAGAGAGACTGAAATGTCAGAATGTGGGCAGCATTTGAAGCGACCTTTAACTTTAAAATTATCGAGAATCGATAAAACATTTCGTTGGACGCAATTTGGGACTGCTGATTGTTAAAAAGTCGAGCACCTGTTCGGACCGATCGTTGAAATTTCCGGCAACAACTGTCGTCTCGTTTATTCTACATTCAACCGAATTTTTCACGAAATCTACAAGAATCTTACCGTTGTCCGGGAAGATTTGATCCAGTTTTCTTCAAACTTCTCGTTTTAATTACCAACAACAATATTATTATTATTATGATTATTATTATTATAACACAATTGTTGAGAATGTCCAAAGATGAATGGTGGGTGTCTTTTCGTTGCAATAAAACAATTATAAACACATTTCTGATTGTTTTTAATTAAACAAAAATTAATTTTGTATATGAATTGTAAACTTTTTCTCAACACAATTGATGAAAGAAACAACGTCGTCAACATACATACACGCATTGATCGTAGAACAACATTATAAAATCGTTGTTGTTCGGTTCGTATCGTGACAACTAACGAAGAAAACTGATGAGGAGGAATGTTCAAAGTTAGAAAAAAAAGTTTAAAACAAAAATAGAAAGAAATCAAGTGGATGTTAGAAGTTTTAAAGGATCGCTCATAGAAATAATGTTTGATAAATTATCAAAACAACAAAAGAACCTAACTGTTAAAAGAGAAAACAACATCATCAATCACCTGAAGGAAGCAAATACGATGAAAGTTCCTGATATTGCTATTTACAATTCAATTATTATTACGCAAAACAATAATGAAAAATTATAATTTATAAGTCGTACCTACGGGACGAAATTTGGAGACTTTAACGGTCGATCAAGCAACAGACTTGTTATGAAACTGGAATTCTCAAAAAAAACACACCATTAATCGACCATAAATGGCGATTTTTTATCGTCAACAGTCATAGTAACTCATTTATTATCGCTTAAACGGCAAAAACTCGGAGACTTCAATGCTAGATTAAGCACCAAATTCGGATGCAAGCATATTTAGTAATTTTCGATGTGAAAATGGAAATTCTATCCGAACACGAAGGCTTTAATTGGTGATTAGACGAGAGATATTTCCAGTTATTACCTGGTAATTTTGTTGTAGTTGTAGTAGCCGGTAAAGGGGTAAATATAATAGCTGTCCTGGGTGGTAATGGTGGCGCTCCACCATTGCCTGTTGGTATACCTTCAGGCGGTTCGTTTCGGTGGTGTTGTTGCTGTATTATTAACGATCCTGTAGTCTTCTGGAACATAGCAATCCTACAATTAACTGAATTCCATACGTCTATACTAGATTAAAAATTGGAATGCATGTTACAAAAGATGAGAAGAATTGAGAAGTTTTAATACAAAAATGATTCACACACGCGCATCTATGTGTGTTTGTGTATGAGTAACTAAAGAGAGAGTATAATTTATCATAATTTTCATAGCCGCGCCTCTTTTAGAAGAGACTATACTCGTCCTTGCTTTTGTTACAGACGAGTTAGTATAGAAATCTAGACGTTCGAGTTCAGTGAAATCTATTTTTATTCTTTTTACGAATAGAAAAAAACGAGAAAAACGGTAATCATTCGTTAATAAACTCACCTCGTTATTTGGGGCTCGCTCAACATTAATGTTTTTCGTTTGCATTATGATTACATCAAATTAACCAATAATTTATCTGCAACAAAATTTCAAAATAATCAACACTCTTTTGAATTAACAATTATTACAATAATTAGATCTCTCTACAACAAAATTCGCGAATTTCATCTATCCAGCGACAGATAGCGCTCTTTTTCGACTGAAAATTTTCCAATTATAACGGTTTTCAGTCTTTCCTCGATAATTTAGTTATCATTGAGAGAAGACTGAAAGCTCCCTTGGCACGTACAAGATTTATGTTATATTGTTCCTTTCTTCATATCATTGTTCTCGTTATTTATTTGAGATGCTACTAGAAACGACGTCAAGTATTTTTATTGTTCATTAAAATAAATAAACGAACAAATGATTTAATTAATATTGATCTCCCGGAAACTGTCGCTTTTATTTCTAATACAACTATCATTAATGTTCTTGCGTTCGATTATTTGTTGTAAAAAGCCCGAGTGAATGTACGCATGTTATTCCGTCTATAATTATACGCATTAATGTTTCATTATTTGCGTGTAATGTTCGTTTCAGGATCGTGCCAGAATCTATTAATTAATAATAGTGGTACAAAGGAGAGGCCAATTTGAGCCTTTTAAATTGTATTGCTGTAATCGAATTGTGATTGTTATTCTAATGGGTTTCTAATTCTAACATTTTCAATAAATAGTGAACGCAGGACCGTCATTCTTATGCCGCCCTTTTATCTTGAGTGGCTATCAAAATCCTGTATCACTTGTGATTTTACTAAAAATGCGACAGTAAAAACAGTGACCGGCCGAAGATTCGGTTTCGGTTTCGGCCCGTTTCGGCTAAAAATCTAGTTTCGGCCGTAGTTTCGGTTTCGGCCAAAAACCAGCCAAAACTTCGGCCGCACCAAAATTCAGGGCTCGTGAATTGTCGCGCTTCGTTCGGGTGAGTTTGTGCGTCGTGTCGAGTTGAAGGTGTGTGCTTTTTCCTACATACTTTAATTCAGGGCCAGACTGGAACAGTTTGGCCCCGGGGGAGGTTTATACCGGGTGTGCCTTGACGATAGGCCATTAGAAGGACAAGAAGTTTATAAAATTTTGACGAGAATCATTTCTCCACTTAAACTTGTTCTAGAAAATGTTTTCGTTATTCTAGCAATCTTTGCTATATGAGATAGTGCGTACCTTACTTTCTTATTTTAAATAGAATGGTACATTTTTATTGGATTTTTAAATTTTTCGATGAAATCGAAGACGACTCTGATAGTTTAACCTGTGGTCTAGCGCGGAAGGTTTTCGACTTTTATTGTTAGTAAAAGCTTAAATTTTTCAGCGTTCGATTAAAAAATTCATATTTTTGAAACTATCACCGCTGAAAAGTTGAAATTTGGAAATCAAGTAGCAAAAATTATGCAATTTCTATCAAACTTCAAGACATTTAATTGTCTTTCAGCGTTTAACCGAAATAATTTCTTTTCAGGTAATTTAAAATTTTCACTGAATGTAAAAATAACTGAAAATTGTTAGCGATGGATCACAAGTCACACAGTCAAAGTCCCCATCGATTTAACCATAGAATTCAAAAATACAATAAAAAGAATGCCGTTTCATTTAAAATAAGAGAGTATTAGGGAGTTGCTAAAACAACAAAAATATTTTCTACAAATATTTCAGGTGAGAAGGGGCTCCAATCAAAATATCATGAACGTCGTCTAGATTTTAAATAAGCCCCCCTAAAGACAGTTGGCACCGGAGAAAATCTCCGCCTATTCATCCTGTCCAGTCCGGGCCTGCTTTAATTAACTACATAACATGTAAAATGTAAACCATTTTTAGTTTTAATGTTTATGAATATAAAAAAAGACCTTTCAATTGAATTGGTCCCTCTTTAACTGGTAAGATGGTAAGTCTTTCATCAGCATTTAAAAATCAATAATATAGATGTCCAGTTACCAGGGCCGGAGCTATTTCTTGCAGGGTCCAATGCAGGGTAAAATAGAGGACCTTCTCTCAAAAATACGAGCACTTATAAAAACTTTGGTTTACTCTTATTGATTTCAATATAAAGAACTATAATATCGACAGTACTTTTATTGGTCAAAAATTGATGATCAAGGACCACTGCGACCTAAAATCTAGGTTAAAGTGAAGAATTTAGTTTTTAAACCTTATACCTAAATGTGCCTGAATGGAAAAAAACTGGTGGTTTATAATCAAAATGTTTTAAGAACTGAAACTAAAAATCGCCCAAAAACTTTATAAAGTTTTAGCTCACCACAATTTGAAACTAAAAAGGGATGATTTAAATAAAAATGTTCTAAAATCTAGATTAGAAGACTAGAATTTAGCTGGAAAATTCGCTAAGTGTTACAGTAGCTCCTTTTCATAATTCAACATCAAAATTCATCGAAAATTTGTGATTTTAATACAAAAATGAGTCAAAAGTCTCACAATTTTTCCTTTTTAAACTGAAGAACAAAATTCAATTAAATTTGAAGAGTTTAATTCAAGAACCCATCAAACTTACCTAAATCTTCTACTTTTCACAATTCGTTAACAAAATTTGCTAAAAAATATAATTTAGAGTGAAAATGTATAAAAAACTTAATTGAAAGAAGAAAGTTCCACTCAAAAATCAATTAAAAGTATCCTAATAGATTTTTTTTTCATGGCAAAAATTCGCCATGAAACGTGGCTTTATAACAATTATTTTTAAAAAATTTAGACCAAAAGTCAATAATTTAGCTCAATCAAAGCTTCTAATATGTCTCCTTTACAGCTTAATCATACTTTTTTATGACACTGTATCATAATTTTTCCGGCCCTGCGAAGTGCTTGAGTTATCTGAGTTGTCTGAGCGTTAGCAACGGCCCTGAGTGAGCGAGTGAGACAGCAGTGGATTTCAGTTGAATTTGATAATCAGCACGTCATATATACATGACACTGAAGAATGTACAGTTGATATTACGAGAATAAAACAATAAATACAATGACCTTTAACGGATTACAATTTCGTTCAGGATTTATAATACGAAAAATTATCAAACACACACCTGGTGTTGTTCTTGGAGATGGTGGTGGATTCAACAGAAGGATGCAAAACGTGGCAAAGACTAAACAAAAGGAAATCGCTGATGAACAAGGTCAAGATTTAAAGCAACAACACGACAACAACAACAAGTGACCGGATGCTGATTTCCGCTCAATTTTTTCGTGCTCCTACAAGACTAATTAAACTTCAACTAAATTTCGCGATCTGCCTCTATTGAAATCTAATTAATTTTGAAGTACCCTCCTGTAGCACATAGTTCGATTGACTTTTTCTGAAGATTCTCCCAATTTTTTACCACTGAGCGTATCTGGAGCAGTCGCGGATTTTCATTAATTTTCATTTTCACCGACAAGAGCCGTAAATTAAAAGGTGAATTAATCGTAATGAATTTTGATAATAAAATACACGTGCAATTTTCTTTTTGTTATAATAACGGAATAGTTCTATTG
This sequence comes from Mylabris variabilis, assembly GCA_037464815.1. Taxonomy (NCBI): domain Eukaryota; kingdom Metazoa; phylum Arthropoda; class Insecta; order Coleoptera; family Meloidae; genus Mylabris; species Mylabris variabilis. Next base: position 25,275 of record JAZBGW010000016.1, read on the forward strand.
TGAAACTGTATTTTATTATAAAGTGAAATATCGCTCTTTCTTGTGAATGCTCGTTAGCTACAAATAAATTACACTACATTTGAATAATACTATAAGTTATTCTGTGCGAGAAAGATTCCTAGAATTAGCTGTTGAAAATTAGAATATTGTTAATTAAAACAAATAATTGTATAGATCACTTACTTGTTACATTTTTATTGTTTTCATATACAACGTTTATTAGAAATAGCACACGAAAATCACGGTAATCGCTTGAGATTTTCTCAATTTTCATCGTTCTAAACTGTGAGCGATTGTCATTCTACTTATCGATGAATCGTTACGAAATTGCTTAGCTTGAGGCGGGTGTACGAGCACTGAACCACTCACTACTGCTCAGTTGTAAAGACGATCAAGACTGGAGAAGACAATCCAATATATTAACAACACCGGGGGACGACCCCGCTATTGTTACGCCCCACTAAAATCTGTTCTATTTTCTTTATTAACCATCAAAAATCTCCATAAATACGGTGAATATTCATGATTGAAGTGTAAACAAACTAAACAAAGCAAACAGATGCCGTGTTGTTATTGTTGTTGTTTATAAATAAATCTCTCACTGTTGGTTAATGGATGTCAAAATTACATCCCATGGATATGGATAGTTGAAAAGAGAAATCTAATCAGACTCGTCTGGTTAGAATAATATTCGGCTTGTCTGTTTTGTAAACGAATACTGAAAGTTTCAGTTTAAAAACACGATAATTATACAGTCATAAAAGCAAGATAAGCTCGTATTTTAAAGGGATTTGATTGCCGCCTCTTTGTAACTTTCACAATGATTGACAGATGATTAAATTGAAAATCTGCAACTTTTAAATCGAACAATACTAAATTTTCCACATGGCAAATTAATTCAAAACGTCTCTGCCGTTTCAGCTCGATTTTACGTAAATATTTATGTGATCTCAAAAGTGGGGGAGGTGGTGGTGGCGGATATAAAATATGTGTGTATGGGGGCGGAAATAGAATCCCTCTTACAACACATGCATAAGTAGAATCCACTTGAGAAGGTTCTCACGCTTTTTCTGTGTTGTTCAAGTATTATAGTTATACAGAGAAGTGGTGGTGTGGTGTTTTACTTCCTGTCTGTATGCAATTTCATCCCCTATTTTCGTGTCATTTGTGTATTGAATGTTAAATACATCCTTATCTGGAGTCTATATAGAACAATTTTTATATTGTTTTTTTTTCGTTGCTTCCAACAGAGATAAATCAGTCAAACATCAATATTCTTATCGGTTACAGAGTGATAAGAAAAGGATGATTTATTTCGAGTACATATGTGAGGGATTAAAAGCATTGCTATTGTTGTTGTCAACTCAACTGATACACATTATATTGTTTGTTTAACGCTATAGAGACGTAAAGTTCGAGAAGATAAATGAAATATGATACGAACAGGATCAGAGCTTCAAGGGAGAACCTGCCGTATGATAGACCTACGGTTATTACGCTTATCAAACGTTAGATAGCGCTCGCTCCACAACATCTCATCCATATTTACAAATTGCTTTATTTACTTAGGGAGCAATAGTAGTCATAGTAGAGTATATTATTATTAATACACTTATTTTGTTATTTCGTTTTTCTTTTTTGTTTTTGTGAAAGCTGGATTTAAAGTTAACCAAGAAAATAAAGAGGCTAAATAAAACTTCATTAGGTGTGATAAAAAAAATTAAACAAAATCTGATATAAGATTTGCGAGATAAAAAAATAAAAATCATGTTTTATCGACGTTTTTTTACTTTTTTTTTCAAAAACTATATACCAGATTTCGTTTAAACTTGGTATAAGTCAAGTTTAGTCAAATATGGTAATTTTTTGAAAATTTTTGAATCTATAGTTCTCTTTTCAGCCAGCAGCGTTCAACCTTAAAACAACCCCGACTAGAAATCGTTTTTGATTTACCTCAAGTACCATGAGGACCTTATCAGCTTAGAATAAGGTTCGCCTTAGTTCCCTAGCTGGATAGAATCAGAATAACCTTGTTCACTAAAATGTTATTTGTCATCAGGACTAACTGAGTTTGTTCTCGGGATAACTTTATGCAATAAAGAATTGTTTCACATGAGGCCATCCTGAGAAGATTAGATGATTCTCCGGATAGCCTCATGCAATAATTAGCTAGCGCCCCATTCTAACTATATGTCAATCACTGATATTACCAGTAACTAGCCCTTCAACTAGGTGGCACTACTTGTTTCAGTTCATTTGTAGTATCTTTTTCCCACCTGTAGCGACTTAAGGGTCTTAAGGCTACCATGAGTACTATGTTATTTTCCGTTTCTAGGATTGTTTCTCCTCGAGGCGTTTCTTATCAGAATTTAGTCCGGCGAGTCAATTTCGCTCCTCTGATGGTCCTTCTAGCCCTCAGTGTCGATTTGTTATTGATTGTTTTTATTTATCATATTAAATTAATAAAAACCTGTAGCCTTGCCCTCAACGAGGACCTGATTATTGATCTGCGTTACATCCTTGTCAGGTCCTCATTGAAGGATCCTGATTCTAGCATCCCACAAAATTCACAAATAGAGATACAGGCGCCTACACAGTAAAGCTTTTCGTTTCTTATATTTAGATGGATGCTAAAGCCGGATCTGTCTCCCTACCTGTAAATAATAGGGAAAGACGTAACAAATAAAACTCATCTCGATAAGTATGGAGATTTATCGAGATTGTGGGGGAAATTAAACAAACAGAATCGGACAATAACCCCCAAAATTCTTACGTAAGTACTTTTCAGTGCGATTTATTTGCGCATAATTCACCACACTTTCCATTATTTCCCTTTATATCCACACAAACACACACCGATTTTCATCGTTCTAAAACTTTTACTGAATAAAATTTCTTATGGAAATTGAACGAAATCAATTTATAAAATGCCACTTTTACTATATTTACAACGTTTAGCAATTTTCCATATAACATGTGTGTGCAGGAATGATGACAAATGGGCGATATCATTTTTAGGAAATTATGCAAGAGCATCTTTCGGCTGAGCATTTTAAGAATTTTGATGTTATAAAGACGGATTTTCGAAAATCACCAAAGAATCAAACCGGTAGTAGTCACGCGATATTTTTTTGAGAAAATCTTCGTTGTCTTCCCATATCAATGTTCAACAGAAAAAATAATAACAACAATAAAAATAAAACAGCTGCTAAATCAGTGAACCATGCAAGGTAAATTTATGGACATACTTGATTTCTTCAACACACCAACTGTAGACGTTTCGGAATTTTAAATAAAAAAAAATCGATAGTGGAGACGAAAATTATCGAAAATATCTGAAAAACAGCTATTCGAGTCAAGTTAATATGTTGTATCGGGTAAAAAATGTGTCAAAGTGCGCAAATGTTATTCTACCCCCATAAAGATAAATATTGACAGTGATAATGAAAGTAGTCGCCCTAATAATGAAGGGGAGATTCCCTTGGATTCTCCCAAAGTTACGAGGGAGCTATGTGGATTTCTTTGTTATTTACACAGATCGACTCGTATTTGCCCATTTCCAAACAAGCCCTTTTACGTTAATATTGAGTTTTTCAAAATTTGATTTTTCCAAACAAATTTACCTTTAATTTTATACAGTATGTGACTACTACTGATAGAATGAGACAATAATTGTAGTTATTCCAGCTGGGAAAGGATAGATATCTATATTCAAAACAATGACGAAATCAATATTTAACGTCCTGTCCTCTTCTATATCATTGCGTTTATATCTGTATATACAGTCTAACCACTTCAGCATTCTAATGCAAGGGAAAAGCGTGTCTAGGCGTCGGGACGCATGCGTCCAGCCAATGGAAAGAGGAAAAGCCGAATCAACGTAGAGAATTTCAGTTCAGGTTTGTGCTTACAATACAAAAGATAGGCAACACAAATCATAAACAAATTAGTATCAAGACTGAAACACGGGGTGCCTATACAGGCGCCATTCACAACGCATCCAATTGTGATTTGATAGGACGCCGTGATGGTGAAATAGAGCAGGACCGATTTATCGTGATGAGTAAGATTTGAATTTTATCTCCCCCCCGTATAGAATCCGGGAATTTTTTAAATCAATACAGAGATCCCGCTGGCATAATCGTCGGATTATTATCTCGATGATGATTTTCTAAATTAGGATCGTCAGAGGAGTAAGCTCGGAAATCGGCCCGTCGTTTTTATGATTTTAAAACATGCCCGGAACAGTACTGAATCAATATGAATAGAGAACAATTTGTTCATTTGCTAATCTAACGAGTTATTTCACATTTTCATTATAATCTCCAATTTCTCAAAAAGCCGTCTTCTACATGGAAATAAACAAGATTTTTATTTATTTTCTTTCAAATTCAATTTATTTTACAATTGTTTAACGGTTTATTTTTCTCGTTTATTACAGCACATAAATTGATTAATTTGTTTTGCTTTGTATCTTTGTTGTTTATAGTCCGGGTACAATAGCGGAGATCATGTTTTGATTAATTTTACAAGAGCAAATTCGAAATATGATCAAAATAAATCAAGAAAAACTCCTCCTTGGCAGCCTGCAAGCAAAATACAAACTTTTTCAATAACCGCCACTGTTCCACGGAACTTCAGCATTTCGTTCTGCTTGAAATGGAACAATATTGTTGAGATATTCGTGCAGCAGCAATATTGGTCGTGTTGCTTTCATGATCTATTTGATTATAAATATATTAAAATTACAACTATCTCAATCTGTTCAATTATTTTAATTCATATTTGTGTATTTAACAGTGTGTTGGTTGGAAACACAAACACTTTAGTTTATTTTCAAACATTTTCCAGCTTAAATCAAAAATAGCAAGAGAATAAATAACGGAAAATTCACAACAAGGATAGATTGATTGTGAAAAAATAAATAAATAGGAGAGGAAGGGAGGAGGACGGTCACAACGCCGACCAGGTGAGCTGTATATTAAATTCAAGTGACAATCCAATTAACAACCTGGTGTAAACCAATGGAGCAATAGCAGTATAGTGATTGTGATAATAATGACGGTGGTGACTGTGTGTTGGTGTTTGGTTCATCAAAAAAATTACCATCGATCAATTTGAATCGAATCGTGCAGGGGTGTGTGTGAGTGAGTGTGTCTAATTCGTTTGTGTGCACCGGAAAAAAATGGGCTGTAAATTAGGAAAATTAGCAACAAGCAGTACTGGCGGTGGTGGTAGCCAAAATAGCAACAAAAATCCATCAACACCAGCCCCTGTCGATCCACGTCTACCCTTAACAGCTAAACAGAAATACAATATGTTGGCCTCATGGAAGGGCATCAGTAGGGCTATGGAGCCGACGGGGGTTTGCATGTTTCTAAAGTGAGTAAATTATCAATAAATTATCAATACTTCGCCATAATTTGTGTCTTTTATTGGAATGGTATGCAATGACGTCCGATTTCCCGTCAAACCGTCTCCAGCATACTAATTTCATTATCCTAATTTAGAACAGTAATTACTTAAAAATTGGTTAATCAAACATTTATTTATCGAATATAACAAATTTTTGGAATCATAAAACTTCCGTTTGATGGAAATACAGCATTTCTATGTAAATTTTGGATAATAAAGTGGATATAAAGCTTGTTACTTGGGAGTTAATTAAAACGTCCTCAATGTTGGAGAAGAAATATGGTTGCACAAAAAATAATATGACAAGAATTAATTATATTGTACCGGCTAAAAATAGATATTGGGGTTAATTTTTTTACGTAGCTAAGTACATACAATTGTGGTCCTTGTTTGGCATCCACAAGGATAACAATAGGTGAATTACAATCGTTGAATTTAATGATTTGATAGCTGTCTTTTGTATGATGTGATTCGAATTCGAACCCTCACTTATACTGACATTGTCTTCCTCAACTTTTGACGTTTACATTGTACAACCGGAATATGGTGTTCTCATCGAAAATCACCGTAGTAACTCTAATGAAACTTGAGCTTTAGCTTGGCCTAACGATCGGAACGTTATACTCAAGACGAACTTTTATTTGTTTGTGGAACGTGAGCTTAATCATAAAACTATCTGGGATTTATATTGTTAAATAAAATAACACTTATTACTAGAATTTATTCGATTTCTTTTATCAACATCTCGATTTTAGAATTAGTTTCATTCACAATTATAATTTGAAAATAGCGTTGATGAGAAAGAGGATACCTTTGAGTAACATTCGTAATAATTGGTCAATGGTACCGAATGAAAAATTGAATGCATTCCTACTACCGGCTGCAGCTTTCCTTGATAGTGTTTTTTGTTGTCCAGCATCGTTTGGGCCTTTAACTATTTTATTGACAGCCGAAGATGCTTCGGCAGAATATTCTTCAGTTTGTGCCTCGTCGAAAAATTCCTCACTTTGAGCCTCTAGTGAATGTTCAAATTGGCCTTCGCGTGTATTAACAGAATGCTCATCGAGATAAGCTAAATCTATGATTTATTTGTTTTAATTGAATGAAATCTTTTAATCTACATTTACTTACCTTCTTCGCATCTGGTTGTGTAAGTTAATGTTACTAAAATCATGAATAGAGCAATTGCGTTTTTTCTAAATGATAACATGTTTACAAGTGGTTTTGTTGAATTTTGTTAGAAGACTGACTGATTTCAACTAAAATATTATTATATTTGTTGTTTAAATATCGTTAGCGATTTGTTCAACAGTATTGTAACAATGGAAGATAATTCAATGATAATTTTAAAGACGTTTAATTGATTACAGTTTTATTGTTTTGAAAAAATTTGTACGGTATTTGCATTGTTGGAGTTTATTGTAATATCGCCTCCGCATCATCAATAATAAGAATTTTCGGTCTACCATATTCAAATGAACTCGCAGAATATCTTTATCATCTGTTGATTGAAACAATATAGATTGATTGTATCATGTATAGAAATCGTTGCGAATATACAGGCAGCTAAGTGCGTTTCATGCTCGATAACCTGTATGGAATTTAAACTTTCCAAGCAAAAAAAACAAGAAAAATCTGTTTGTTTTTATACAAATCAACAATTTCTACATGTTGTCCGGCTTCGAGCATTCACTATCCATTGTTAGTCTATTAAAATATTTACAGGTAAATTTTGTTAGCGTTTTCTTCAATGAGCCTCCTGATATTGTTCAGTTTGATGAAAAGATGCAATGTAAATACTTGCGAAATCCCTCCAGGTGAAGTTTATTGAACAGTCTCAATTCATCTCGTTCGTCCTGATTGTTTTCTTTCAAACTGTATCAAATGATTCGCCTGGCGCAAAACTTTATCTTGAGCCAAATTATATTTGAGATTTAGACAATGTTTCAAAGACGCCAAAAATTGGAGGAGCTCAATTGATTATTCCTCCGCCGCACTTTCTCCAAGTAATTGCCGATCAATTCATCAATCTTTTAATAGTTGTTTTGGATTTCAGTCGATCTCTACCCTGATATTTCGCATTTTTTTTTTTGGATCAAGCCCTAAGATTGTACCGTAAATTCGATAGAATTTATATTTCTGAAGGGTGGAAAAAATTGCGCCAACAAACAATTTAAACAACAATTTATAATAAATTATACACCGAACACGAATGGTTCATTCAAGCCTACATTTGTAATGGATAATTATGAATTTGATTCAAATTACTGCCATTGTTAGATCTGTTAAACACCTCTAGATATTATGATTTTAATTATTACAGTCTACTTGTCAACGTATACTGGAAATTTCTAGATGATGTAAATAGGGTTGTTCCGAGAGGGTAAATCCATTAAATCATTTGACCATATAATAAAAGGGGCAAAGTGATTGGAATTTGAATGGTATAGAAGCAATTTTACCCTTGAGGAAAAGGACTAGAACTTTTTACACATCCGTTTCTAAGAATTCGAGTACAATTTTAATGGTGGAGAAGCTTATATTTCGGGGGCGAAATATTTAATTTTTAAAAATCCAATAAATTTCCAAAAATTGTAAAAATCTTCAAGATTGTACCCAAATTCTTGGTGACGGAATTGTAAAAATTTGTAGTCCTCCCCTTTAAAAATCGTGCTAATAAACTATCGGAATCGAGCGAATAAGAATAGGGGTTTAGGAGGAAAAAAATACAACAAATGGAATTTGATAGAATTTAATACGACATTCTTTAAGATGAGACAATTTCAATCGATTTCTCCAACATGCCTAGGAATCCGAGGAAGATGGTTTTTACAACATTAAGAATTTTGTCACCCGAACCTTCTTCGTTGTCATTTTCATTGAAATCATTTTTATCGTCATTATTTTCATTATTGGTGGTATAATCGTCGCCTTCAGATTTGCTGTAGAACGTATGGGATTTCGAGGGTGGCGCAATAGGTTTACGCATTTCTGGCTGTTCTTCAGGTGGTGGTGAGGGTTTCAATAATGATTTACACGAGAATCTCCTAAAGTCGTCTACAAAAGAATCGAAAAACTTGTTAAATTTTCATTAAAAAAAGTGTTAATAATAAAATTCTTACATGAATATGCTGAAGTAGCCTGTTCGAAAACCAAACAAGCAATAATGAACAACACGATGAATTTGATTGAAGATGCCATAATTTCTGGGTAAATAGCAAAACTTTGGAAATGTTGCCGTATTTATAAGTAATTTTGGAGATTGTATTTTAATTAGCATCAATAATCCCTAATTGATTTTCAATTTTTTATCTCTGATTGTTTTATTATCGTTTTTGTTTTCTATTGTTGTTGCATAAATATTGGCTAAATAATTAGATATGTTATGATAAGAGAACACTTACGTGTAATATCTGAATCTAAATTATAAATTATCGTTTTATGTGTGATTTAATAAGATTGAAGAGGCGTCGCGACGCTCATCCATTACTCATAATAATTCTCGTATCGATCGACAAGTATTTCGAGAAAATTATAGACAAAACATTAAAAAATCACAATATTTAACCAATTAATTAATTAATGACAGTACGTTCTATATTTATACTCTACAGTCAAGTCCATGCATTAGGGATGCAACCCTCCTGGCTATTTCATATTAGTTTATTGAAATTTACAATATTGTCATTAGCCAAATTGATAGGATAACCACAATTGATAATCCTTTAATGGAAATATGGAATAGACCGCACTTTGAAGAGGCCTCATCCGTTTATAGAAAATTGCCTGCTGGCATCCCCCGAGGATGGTTATACAAGAACCTTAACTTTGTATATAAAAGAAAATAAATAAGTCGAAAAACTTTATAAACTGCCAGTAGAGAGAAGTACATCTCACTACTTAAACGCTTATACATCTCATTTTATTGGACTGGAGAGTTTTCGGCAAATTTCTTTACAATCTGTCGTAACAGACTGGAATAAAACTCACCACAAAAAAGGACACGTCACAAAAACTCTATCAATTTTATTCAGTTTTAACTTTACCGAATCATTAGAGAGAAAAAAGTACAGACAACTTATTCTTCTTGTTGATGGTGATTTATGGTGTTTTTGATTTGGAAAAAGGGTTGGTTTAGGGACATTTTTGTAGTAATAAATGATCTTTTGCATATTTGAATGTCACATCTGTCACACTAGTGATCGATTTATTGTGTTGTTTATAGCCGATGGTCATTAATCACAATTTTTTAAACATTTTTTTCCAGGTTGTCCTCTAATGAGAATCTTATTGTTTTTTGAAATATTCGGCCGTCTATTTGGATAAAATAACAATTTCAATAGACCTTCGGTGCTATTTGTATTCAATGTAGTCGTCGAAGCAGTGTAAAAAACTGTAAAAAGTCCATTTCAGGATCAATAGTTCCATGTTAACATTACTGCACAGTTATTTGATTGTAACTCAAATAAAAATTCAACATTTGTGTTAAGGCCGAAAGTTTTTATTTCCATTACTTGAAAAAAATGGAAATTTTCAGTAATGCTTCATGTCGGCTAACGAGATTAAACTTCAAAGGAAACTTGTGTGAACTTATTAACAACTTGGGGGCTGATTTTCTTTTTAGTTATACTTCCCCCCGTCTTTGCTACAACAAAGCCAATATAGAACTGTCAAACAAAAATAAAAGGGTGAATCTACTCATAGAGCGTGAAATAAATTCAACTTGTTGCATAATAACGTTAGGTCATCTTCCAGGAAATTACCCCAAAATTAGATTCTTGTATCATCTTGAGGAACACGCAATTAATAACGTGAAAGTTTTTCTAGATTGCACCGTAGCGGACATATTCGTTCACGTGTCCTTAATCTTCCACCCTTTTTGTATCGGGCATTAAAAGGCAACTCCTTTAGATTTCATCCCCTTGTTAAAGTTTGTTGAATAGAGGAGCCCAGATCTTTTGACAAATAACCAAATATCTATAATTAATGAATTGAATACGTTTAGTCGATTTCGTTGCGGTCCACTTGGAAGCTTTATTGGATCGCTTTCGTTCATAATTTTAGTAATTTTTGGGTGTGTTGTTGTTATTATTGTTGTTACTGTATTTATGATCTCCGACTATATAAAAAAACGTATTTGTAAAATTAATTAATTTCAAATTAGTTCTAGAGAATCGAATAAATATACATTAAGTTGTTAATTCGTTATGATTACGATTGATGTTTTTTATTTATTTAAAATTTATTTAAATTATTACAAATTTATTTCTTTTGTATTTTCAGTTAAATTCTATTAAAATAATACCTTGATGTTTTCCAAGACAATTCATTTCATACATAGAAGGGAAGTGGAAATTTCGCTCTTCTACAACATACTTTAATTTAACTTTCAAACATTAATTAAGGTATCTCGTATAAAGTAAAATTTCAAATTAAAGTATTTGCCTAAGAATTGTTCGTTCAACAATGGCGACGCTAGATTATTGCAAACACAAGATGGAGGAGCTGGCAAAAATTCAATTTTCAGCCTGAAATTATACTTCTTTCAATCTTTAATCGGAATTATCTCGATTGCCGACATAGCCAACACGGAAATTTAGTTGGCTCGAATTTAGACTGGCTAGAATTCCTGTAATTTTATTGACTAGAAAAATTTTAGAAAAAATATAAATCTTTGGATCTTAGATGTAAAACAACGGAATAACGAGCATGTTTATTGAGCTGAACAGAGTAGAAATGTTATTTTTGTTGTTACAGTTGTTGTAACTCGAACAGCATAGAAACCACTGTATTTCTCTCTGTTTTTCTGTTAATTCGTGGAAAATCTATTTGTGAAAGTAATTATCTTCAACAAACAATTCTGTAGAATTTGCTGCTAATTAACAACTGCATCATGTCATTAAAGTAAATATATTTTGTTGGCGTTTTAACAAACGTACAAAATATAATCTGGAAGTTTACAAGTTTACGTTGAGACTGCTCTACAACTCTTGAGATAATTAATGTGAATTCTGTATAGAGAATTAATTTGATGTGTGGATTATTTAGCGTGCAGGCGTTAATGTAATCCGCTTTTAAACTCACATGTCGCTGTACTTTTATCATCCTCATTACAGATTAAACTGGATGCTATATGAAAATCCCAATAGTTTATTTTAAACCAAATAACAAGCCGTTGTATTTTTGTATTACAAACGAGATTAAATATTTAATAATAATAATAATAATAATTGAAACAAGGCGCCGGTTCGACTACGTTTTTCAATAGTGAAACCATCATTATTTCTATTCATTGAAGATTTATTTTATTGTAGCCCAATAAACAAAATCAATGTTGTTGCATTGTAACTTTACGTGCAAAATGGTGGATGCGCCGGGCGATTTTCACTATACGTGTAAACTTTTTCGACTAATTTTGTAGAATTAATTCAGTAATTCATCAGCGTACAATCGGTGCGAATAGATAAGGTCTATTTCCTAAAGTTGCTCCATCAATTGTATTCCTTCTCAGATAATGGCGGTTATTTATAGTTTGATGGAAACAGTAGTGATAAAGTATGGATTTTTCCCGAAACTCCCCAAGGTTATGCCCCAATTACTAGAATCAAACGCTGACTACCTCCTTCAGTGTTCCCCCAATTACCTTGTTCTTCCTTTACAAATCAATGCTTTTATTAGATTTCTTCTCTATCGACAGTAATCAATTGAGTTTCATGTTGACTAATGATTTCTCTTTGTTATCTGTTTTTTTTTCGCAGATTATTTGAAGAACACTCGGAATTACTGGAATTGTTTGATAAATTTCGAGAATTGAAGACCAAAGAGGAACAAGTTAATAGTTTAGAATTAGCCGAACATGCCAGTACTGTCATGAATACATTAGATGAAGGTATCAAGAGTTTAGATAATTTGGACGCTTTCTTTGCATTTTTACACCAAGTGGGTGCCTCTCATCGACGTATACCCGGATTCAAGCCGGAATACTTTTGGGTATTTTAGAAATGTTTTCAAACATTTCAAAGTTTAATAATTTTGTTTGGATTCTAGAGAATTGAAAAACCGTTCTTGACAGCTGTTGAAACGACGTTAGGTGACCGATATACGGACAACGTTCAAAACATTTACAAGATTACGATCAAGTTTATCATAGAAACATTGATGCAAGGCTTCGAAAATGGTCAACAGAAAACGTGAAGTTCTGAATTTGACTGATTTTTGGCAAATCTATATTCTTATTGTTAATTGTTTTTAATTATGTACACCTTATTGCATATACAGAGATAAAAATCTAAAAGTACCCGATTCGTATGAAACTCCTATTAGTTGGCGAGCGATTGGAAAAAGATTTCGAGGATTTATAGGGGGGTATTTAGAGATCATTTCAACAAAATTAGAACCTCGTAGCTTATTTTGAAGTTGGACAAAAATTGCTCGCTTACCTGACGAAGTCGCGATTTTCTAAAACGAACTAAACACGCAAAACGATCTAGAATAAAGACTCGGGGATCCTCCTAACATTGATTTCTTTTGTTTTTCTCTATTATTATCCAGAGCGTGAGAAAATTTCTTCCATTTTTTCTAGATTACAATGGAGAAAAACAAAAAAATCGATGTATTTAGCTCGTTTTTCAAAATCGTGACCGGATCCAAAACGAACGCTTTTTGACCAATTTCTTAGTGAGCTACAATATTCAAATTTGGCCAAAATGTTCTCTAGGTACCCTCCATGAAATATTTTTTCAATCGCTCGTCAGCTAATAGGAGTTTCGCGCGAATATTTAGATTTGCATCTCTGTATAAGAAAATGAAACCAAAAATTCTTTCCAATTGATGTATGTTAACTGTCTTGACTACAAACAAATTTAAAGTCGGGCGTGTCTTTATATAAATATTGCCAAAATGTTGGTCAATTGTGAGTCAATTCGTCATCCAGAAATTATTTTTCTAAACCGATAATCAACGCTGATTTATTCAAATCATAATTCCAGAATATTTTTTAATTGTTTTAATGAATGAATGAATGAATGGGTTGTATTGGTTGTAAATAATTAGAATGTTCATTGTACACGAGTATTTTTTATCATTAACAAATAATATTAATTATAAATTTAAATTTAAAAAAAAAATGTAATAAAATTGTGGAATTTGTGCTATACACAAATCGCTGTACGTACTTATAGTATAATATTATTGTAAATGTACATCACCGTAAATATACATGTTAAACGTAAGAAATATTGTTATTTATGTATTAAAATATATAGAATTATATGTCAAAAATAATCGTAATTTTGATTTAAGTCACACTGAATTTAGCCTGAAATCTATTTGAGCGTAGTTTTATTTAAAATCACCCACAACAATTTTATTCTACTGTGCATATTTATTTATTTATAACTCTTATTTACATACAAAATATTCCATTATGCATGCGACTTTATACATTTATAAATAATAATAAGCTACAAGAGTCGTACGTTGAAAGCTTCATCTTTTATTAGAGCGCTATTGTAAATAATTCCATACGACAAATGGAAATAAATAAAACTAAAATAAAGAGATTCGAGTAAATTTGTCGATTTGAATTTCGCCAACAAAGATTCAAATGTAGAACTTCAGCATCAGTTGATAGTTACACGTATTTTGTATCGCATTCGATATTAACTGGTTCAGTAATCTGGAAAATCATTGAATCTCAATTTTAAGCAACACATGAAAACGTTTGGCAACAAATCAATGAATTTATGTAGATGGAAAATATTTCGATTGCTTCACGAAATCTTCCATTACAGGAAAGCAATAAGTTTGATTTGTATTTGGATAAATTTCAAAACTTTTCTACACTGAATAAATTGCTATAAATAAGCGCTACAATTAGCCACTTTTGTGTTGAATTGCGGCTTTAATTATCCATCCACGTGTGTGGCTTTTAAAAAATATGGAAAAGGCGCAGAGACAGAAATAAGTGGGAATTAACAAATAATGTATTAACTGTACGCTGAGCTTATCAGCAATGTATCGTATTTTCTACCTAAAGTAGAGTAATCAATGGATATTTAAAAACTCTTTTTTTGTTAGCGTGAGAGTAAATAATGAAGCTTGAACTACCATTGGTAATCTTTACAATTCGACTCCCGCTTCATGCTGTAGCTGGAGGATCGGTGAATAAAAAAAGGCCGGTCCCTTATAATTGAATTGCCGCCAGTTCACGAATACACATTTGCTTTCGATTGTAAAGAGGACAAGTTTTATAGTAATCGACTACAAATTTACCTCAATTGTTACGGTTAAACGACAGCAGGTAGAAAATGCTCTCAACGTTGATTAATAAATGCTTATACGTTCGAATACCAGAAAATAATGGGCGAGCTACAATACAAAATCGAAAACAATGCGAATTTGTGGAGTAACCTGAATTCTTATCCAAATTTACAAGCGCCTGGAAAATAATGCCAACGTTTATTCATTAATTTAATGTAATCGTGTGCAAAATCGATTACAAAATCATCAGGAAATGGAGAAAAGAGGGTCGCCTTGGAAAGTTTCACCAATTCACCGGAATCGATCAAACACTCCAAGTTTCTCGTTTATACAACAAACCAATTTATTTTGTAATAAAACAAGTTGATTTATGGATAATGATAATAATTATAATAAAATAAGAGGTATGTTGAATGGAA
Source organism: Mylabris variabilis (assembly GCA_037464815.1). Taxonomy (NCBI): domain Eukaryota; kingdom Metazoa; phylum Arthropoda; class Insecta; order Coleoptera; family Meloidae; genus Mylabris; species Mylabris variabilis. The sequence goes on from JAZBGW010000016.1 coordinate 40,370, forward strand.
TTGATTATTTCAAAGATTGGACTAATGAACAAATACAAAATTGTTGTGAATTATCGAAAATTAAAACCTATAAAAAAGATCAATTAGTATTAAATGATGATTATGGTGAAACGACTTTTGTATATTTCATTATTGATGGTTGTTGCGAAATATTGGAATTAATACGATGGAGATTAAAAAATGGGAAAATTAAACAACATTACGTCAAGGTATTGTTTGATGCGTTCATTTCGTTTAATTAATTCTACGGTTTTTGTTATTTTACAGGTTTATCAACAATGTAAATCGGCTTGTTTCAATATTGGCGAGAATCATAAAAATCGCGATTTTATCGCAAAAACACCCACATTGTGTCTATTAATTCCTTATTATTGGCTAAAAAAAAATCTAGCAGATATCTGGAGAATTGTGCAAGTTTTGAATTCCAATATCCCCCGATCGGTGGATGTTTCCCAGAGATTATCGAATGAAATCCAGTGGAGGCGCAAGAAGGCTGGCTTGGCTGGCGTAACCGCCAAACGGGTGAATGAATTACACAATATTCCTTATAGTATCAGAATAAACAACTGTTTATATTAAGAGAAACATCTTTGGCACATTTTCATTACTAATACTAATTGTTGGTATTTTTTTAATTACACTTTAACACTCTCCCAGTCGCGACTGTTATTATTCACATAGTGGTGTTGTTTATCGATTTTCGTTGAAATTTTATCCTGTTTAATTTTATTCTCCGGCATATTCACATAATTATCACTACCTTTAACGATATCTTTATCAGATCGCTCCACAATCGGCGGTAGATGATATGAAGGATTCGAAAAACTACTAGGACTATTACATGTTGATTCATTATCCGAATCGGTGGTCGATGTTTGTCGCAACATTGGCACCATTTCTGTTAAATTCCCATTTTCTGGTGTATTCTTCTTGTTTTTCGCATCACTGAAATCAAAGAGACGTCCATCGTCCGGCCGTGGACTGAAAATCTCCACCGGTTTCATACACAAATAACCATCACTATTATTATCAGTTAGTTGAATATCATTAACATAATCATGCGGTGATGGTTGAGAGAATTTATCATAATCCGGTGGACTAAGCATGGCTAAATAATCGTTTTCACCGTTTTCGATACGTTGTGTATTCATCATTAAATATGGGTCATTGAGATCGATGTAATGTTTACGGACACTGTCTTCTAGCATTGAACCGATACGTTCAGCTAGATTTGTGAATGTCGGCCGTTGGGCTGGCTTAGCCCGCCAACAGTCCAACATCATTTTGTAGACTTCTTTCGGCGCGTATTGCGGCGATTCCATGCGATAACCGTCAAGCAATTTATTGTAGAGGTGCTCATCGGCTTCCATGCCTGGATACGGGGTGCGGGCTAACGAGAAGAACTCCCATAGTACGATACCAAACGACCAAACATCCGATTGTGTTGAAAAGACACGATCACGGATTGATTCGATTGCCATCCATTTAACCGGTAGCGGACCCTGTGAAAGACTCAATTAATAAATTTTATTGATGACTATGCAAATTTTAACAAACATCTCCACGTTTCTTATAGTTGTTACTCTTGTACATGCTTTTAGCTAGACCAAAATCACAAATTTTCACTACATTATTATCGGCTAAGAGGATATTCCGAGCCGCTAGATCACCATGCAGGACTTTTCGGGATGCTAAATATTCCATGCCGCGCGACACTTGAAATGTCCACGTTAATAGATCTTTTGTACAAATAGGCCGGACAACACCCTTATTATAATCGCCATGATAGTTTGACCGCCATTCCGGCTGTACGCTATTATTACTAATCACCATACCTTCACTACCAATCGCACCAGACGATGTAACTAATGTTGTATCAGTCACTGCTGTAACACCACTATAATTTTTACCACGATAATCCGCCATTGCTGTCGGTATATTATTACTATTATTTGAAAATGATAAGGCAGCATATTTTAAATTCGGTGATTGTGGATTACTTTTATTGCTCGATACTGAATAGGTACGTTCTAACAGTTCTTGACCGATTTGAAAATCGATTTGTCCTGTTTTTGGATCTACTTGATCGATAAAATTGTCACGATGTCGCAGAAGGTAATTGTGCAGGTTACCAAAACGACAAAATTCAACAATTACAAGCAATTCTCCTGGAATAATCGAGAAAATTAGAAGAAGATCCGGCGATTATATGGAACGTTTGAAGAGCTCATGTTGTCCAGGTTGAAGCAAACTTTCAATCTCAGAGCTTCCGGCAATCAGATGACTTGTTTTTAACTCCTCCGTCTTTCTCTTGTGCCCTCACAAATTTCTGATAATCCTCAATTAAACAATGAACTCTTCAGACGTTCCGCATATAATCAAACAAACTGAATACGTACTTTTGGCAACGTTCTTGGTACAGGCGCCCAACAAATTAACAACATTTAAATGTTTACCTAAATGTACCATAATCTTCAGTTCAGACGCTAATGCCTTAATGTATGTATAATCAGCATTCTTTTTGCACATTTTAACAGCAACTGTTGTTTTATCTTCACCAGGAACGATACCATAAGCTTCACCTTTTAATACAACACCAAAAGCCCCAGAGCCTAATTGTTTACCTAATTTTAATTTTTCAATTGGAAATTCCCATTTTTTATCGTATGGTAATAATTCAGCTTGATCATCAACAGCTAAATCTGGATTTAAATTCTCGATTGCACCACGTTCAAAATGCGTCAAACCGGCAATTTCTAATTCTTTCTGTAGTTTACGTTCAATACGAATTTTTCGTATTATAAACAACACTGAAAGGAACAATAATATTCCAAAAAATAAAGATAAACCTATCAATAATCCACTATAATCGGCTGCTTTATCTACAAGATTCATCGTTTAATTATTATTGATTATTTTCTAACAAAAAAATAATAATTACTGGAAATCTTCAAACTGATCTGTCTAGAAGTTCGGCCAATTCGATTGGATGCTTCACATTTATAATTGCCTTCATCATTAGGTTCCGTATAAGAGAAACGTAAATGTTGATTTCGATCGATTGATTTGATACGTCCGTTTGGCGGCAATTGGAACACCTCACCGTTCTTTTATTGTGCAACAAAATAAAATCAAACTCATTGAAAATTGTGTGAATTGAACTTACCTTGTACCAAATAATGGCAGGTCGCGGTATTCCGGTTACTATACAGAATAGTTCCAACGGTTTCGGCCATACCGTCTCAATATCTTTCACTAAATTTGTATTGTTGATAAATGGAATTGTTGGTTCTTTAATCATAAGGGAGAAAAATGAATCTTTCTACTAATAAAAGAGAAATTCTATTGAAATACCTGCAACAACAATCGTGACATTCTCATTAATCCAATCACCTTGTTTGGTTCGTATTCGACAACTATACACTCCATCATTGTGCTTTTGCATTGAATTGATCTCGAGCAACACTCGATAACTGTACAAAGTTCGACTATTGTGCAAATTATAATCTGAAAATCAACGAATTACTATAACGATCATTAAGAAATCTTGTAATAAACAACCATCGTTAGCTTTTATTGGTTTATTATTGTAATACCATTGAATACCATCGGTGTAATTCTCAATGGAAGCACCACAGACCATTTTAAAATAATCGTTTCTAGCAACAATCATTTGGTTTTTTCGTTCGTCGAAAACCACACTATCTGGTATCCCGAATATATCTAAACCGTTTTCAACGTCTACAACGGGGTTTTTTGATTAAAAAATAGGGAGAATATTGGGTAAGAATAGCTACCAGAAACGTGAACTTGTTGGATTGCTACATCGCCACCAAGGGAATTATTTGCTGAACATTTAACAACACCTGTCTGATTGATTTTCAGCGTTAGAAACGATGTTAGTTGTAAATCTTCTAATTTTGAGTGGGATTCTTTCATCTAAAAGAATCGAATTAGTAATTAACAGAATTTGGTTAATTTCGAATTAATTACCCGAATAAACGTGCAATTGTTGTGGCGACAAGGTTTGTAATGCCAAAAAATTTGCGGTTTTGGGTGAGCTATTGCGACACACTTAATCAAAGTTGGTTTATTAATAAACAGAAATTCATCGCTTTCAATATGTACTGATGGCTTATCGGTGAGATTCAAGAATAATGAAACATGTTTAGTTTCATAGTCATTCCTTGCAATTAATGTATAATTACCATAATCATTAATTGTTATATTCTTTATTGTTAATACAGCTTCATTTTTAATCTGATTGTTAACGATATATTTACGTGTTTCACCGTTCGGTATTGTTTGATTTCTATTATTCAACCATAATAATTTCGGTTCAGGATGACCTTTTACAAGTATACGCCACGATATCGGTTTAGTGTTATTCGTTATAGTTTCAGAAATATCATAAATATCGTTCTCTTCCATTAATTCAATGAAATGTTCGTCAACGTCAAAGATTGTCACATTAATTGAATTAGAACTTGTACGATCCTGTGCTGTTACTTTACAATAATAAACACCTTTGTCTTCTAGACGGGCCTCGTTGATTGTTAGATTTTGCATGTACGTTCCCAGTTCTAGGGGATTCATCAACAGGGAGACATTCATGCGATTCGGCTACAATTTACAAGTGAAACAATACTAAAATAATGGTCGAAATGGTTAGAAAGGCAAAAGAATTGTTAATCTGCCAGGAAAAAAGCTGAGGTTTGTTAGTGTTTTCTATGTTTTGTTTGAGGGAAGTTTGTTTGCGGGAAACTATCCAAAATAAATCTTAGGTAGAACAAATTTTGAGAGGTTTGCTGTGAGACTTTAGACATGATTGACAAAACTAGTTGGTCACTTTTAGTTGTCAAATTTTTGGTGAATTCTGCTCTTAAAGTGACTAAAAGATGGGATTTAGACAGTCAGTTATGCAGTTGAATTTTTGAGGTTTTCAAACATTAAAAACCAACAATCAATTCAGTTGGATAGATTAGAAGAAACCGTACTATCTACTTGTTAATCTTCAATTGATTAATTTTTGAACTTACATCAGGAGGTCCTGTCGGCGTCACCCACTCGATTGTTACTCTAGCTGAACAATTCACTTTGCAGATCAATTTTAATTGTTGACCGACGACTGTATGGCCGCCGGAGATTTCTTCAATTACTGGTCTTGAAATCGAAATAACTAAAACTGTGAAGGATTTTTCAGTAAAATAATCAAACGCACAAAAAAATGTAGTGAGGAGAAAAGACAGAACAAGCGCCAAACCACCACCGAGAAACTGGATGAAAATGATTTCAAACAATAATAAGAAGAATGAAAAGACACCACCAAAAAGGATCAACAAACAACATCGATTACTTACGATTAACTTTAACATAGAAAAATTGTTGTTGCTCATTATTTTTATATTTAAAATAACAAATATAATGATCTTCATAACTTAAATCGTCAATGAAAAATTCAAATCCAGTTTTCGGGTCATAGGTGGCGTCTCTTATCTGTAAAATAATTTAGAAAAATTAAATTAAATTCAAATTAAAACTTACGTTCCGTAGCTAAGACATAAGGTGTTGAACTAGATTTGCCGTCTCTTTGATATTTACATATCAAGATTTTCTCACCAACAGCCTCTGTATCGTTTGTTAGGAAACCATAATGTGGATCGTAACGATAGATGATACCATCAACGGGTACATTGTTAACAATCTTTGTTTGCTATTAGAAATTTTTCGTCCGTTTTAAACTAATTGTTAGTAATTTTTGTAGGAGATCTAGACCCACTTTCGGTTGTTAATTCAACTTTGTACAAACCGAAAGTTGTTATTGAAAAACCACCAGATTAAGAAAGGGGAGAAATAGAAATAGAGCTTCCGCATTATATTAATTAATATTAAAAATGTTAACGGATTAAGCAAAAATATTTACAATTGTGCAAAAGCATACTTCAACGGAACAATAGTGATGCACCAGGGCCGGATTTACGTCCCTTTTGATAGTAAGCGGTATTGTTTTCGGGCCTTTTATTTACATTTGCGAACAATAGACGAACATTATTTCTTGAAATTCGATGATAAGCTCAAATTTTCAAACTACAACAATATTATCGGATAGTAAATAAAATTGGCTACAAACTGAACAAAATTTGGTTGCAAAATAATTAAATTATAATAAGTGATAATTACACATGAAATTGTGGAAAACTTTCCCGACTTTTCCTAAAAAATCGAGCATATAAACGAATGTTTCCATGATTAAATTTCAAAGAATCTATTCTATAATTCCGTATCTTTAAGATTGTATAAAAGATTTTCGAGGTTTTCATTAATTTCCGGAAAATCAACAATTGTACCGGAAAACGCTTTGAAGATTAGGAAAACGCGTTCAATTTGCTATCTATTGCCTGACAATAGTTGCGAAATAAATGATATTGGCCAAGCTATGGCCTGTTATGTGGGGAAATATATAAAAAAACATACCCCAAGATTTCCCTCTGTAATTCAGAATTTCTTCAAAATTTTCCAAAACGGAGAATGGCCGCGAATGCACCGAGAAAAAATTGTTCTAACTCTTGTTTACAAATTTCAATATTTCAGAAAACAAGCGAGATATCGATGATTAAATATTGGCTTTTTCGGACACCGTCTTGGGGCCCTAAGCGCCCGCTTACTCAGCTTACTGTATAACCCGGCCCTGCGATGAACCATGCGGAAACTCGTCAAAATTAGCAGTATTTACAATTTTCCTTATCTAATCTAATTTGTTGTATAATAGAGAACAAAGAGATTTACCTTTTCTCCATAGGATCGGGTCAATTCTACATCAACATCGGGCGATGTAGGCCTGCAAGGGATAGTCACCGTTTTGTATTGAACTGCATACAACAGCTGTATCTCTCCATTATCAACAGATAACTGGTCTTCATCTAGTAATAAAATCAATCAATAATTCAATTGTAGACAATTTGAAGGAAATACCTCTGATGAATAGATAGATTTTCGACGATGTACGTTCGTTATCCTCCTCCCTCAAGCCCTTTACACGACACTTGTAATAGCCAACAAATGGAAATGTGAGATTTTGTAAAAATAATTGTTTCGCGTACAAATAATCCTTATTCGGTGATTGAATATCATTAACAATAATCTTCGTTAAATCTTGATACTCTTCCTATTAATATCGATAAATTAATAATAATAATAATGATAATTGATGGGTATTTACGGGAATTTCAGGTGGCACCCATTCTAATGGAGCATGTCCTAAGCATATCACAGTAAAATTATCGCCAGTATCCTTAATTGTCTCCTCATATTTTGTATCAATTACCGGTTTTATGTCGAGTGATCCATCGATTAAATCTGTCAACAACAAGAAAATCGTTTCAATTTTATAAAATTTGTTGATGTTGATTTAATAGTACGGTTTTTCGAATTTTATATCAATAGGAAATGGAAGCCTACTCAAATCCGTTCGAATACATCCTTGATGCAACGAACTTGTTAAATAGCGAATAAAATAAATAGAAACAACCAAATTTCTTTTTTTTTTTCTTCGAAAAATACCAAAAATGGAAAAGTACCAAATATCAAATTAATCGTCATAGGAAGGATATGGTGGTTCACCAAAAATTACACTGAAAACTATTACTCTACTAGAGTATACTGATAATAGTTTTCGTTGTAAATGTTGTGAAAAAACGTAGATTAGCCATCAATATTCAAGATTCCTATTATTAAATCAACATTATTATTAACATTTATTTTCCATGGAAAAACCAATAAAGTGCCTTTTTATGTTTATTTTCATCTAAAGAAAAATGAAGATAAGATATTTGATTTGTTTACAAAGAAATTTACAGTTAAACTAGGAAGGATGTGGTATATTAACCAAGTGTTGAGCTTTACAGACTACAATCTTATTTATAGATTCTTTTCTTGATTTATTTCCTATCAAAAAAAGGGCGCAATACCGAATTGAAACATGTCTTGCCAGAAAAATCTCGCTATTCCCACCGGAGGACATTCAATCTTTCAGTTTATTCTAAAAAAATACGCAGAGACCAAATCATTTCATTGTGAGATTATTAGAAACACTCAAACTAATTAGTTTGATTTCTCTGCTAATTGTTGGAAAACTATAGTTGTTTTTATCTCATTTCCACTGTCTAAAGTCTAAAGTCTGGTACATAGATTTAGAGGCAAAAGATAGTAGATTCAACAAGCTTATCCTTCATTTACTGAATATAAATTTGAGCGAATCGTTTGAATAAATCGGAAAACCCGACCAAGAACAGGTATTTAAGACCTTGTCGAAGCATATAAATGTATGTATAACATTGAATTTTCCGGTTTTAAACAACGTCCTTATCGGATAATCTTGATCCGTTTTCTACTTAACAAAATGTTGAAGAATTCAATTAAAATTTTCAAGACTTTCCCGGACGAATACCAAGAAAATTAATATCGGATAAGGTAACTGATTAGAAAGTTGTTTGCGTCTAAAATAGTGGAAGAACAGAAAAAATAAATATATTGTCAAATAACTTGACTAAAAGTTAAATAATTGGGTGTAAAATGGAAAAAATTACAATTAATTCTTGGAAAAGAAAAAGTAATAAATCAAAAAATTACAAGATAGTTGTTGATTTAAAATTATAGATGAGCAAAGACGTTTAATTATAGATATTAACAAATTACAATTAATTTAACATTTCAAATAATTTTTTAGCAAATTTCAACACATATTAAACCGTATTTAAAACGATTTTATTTGAACAATTAATAGAAACGTAGAGATTTTATGTCGCAATACTGGTATAAATAAAAACACCTTGATCTACTCGATTAGTCATTTTCTCTCCAGGTATGTTTGTAATAAAACGTGATGGAAAAGATGAGAGAAGACACAAAATAATTGTTTCGAAATGAATCACGTTTGATTATTGACCGAAAATAAAATGACACACAAGTCCTGAATCCATTTGCTAATTATAACTCAAGTCTTGTTAATTAATTAAATAATTAATTGATAAACTATTGGCGATTATCCCTGATAAATTACGATTAAAACACACCTATGTTTCTGAGTAATATTACAGAAAATCAATAGAGAAATTTTTTACAATATATGGCACTTTTACTTTCTATTATTGACAAAATTTCGATATCTCGAATATTTGAACGATAAATAAAATTTCCCAAATTCCCCGAATATTTATTAACAAACAACGTTAATATAGCATTGATTAATAATTTATTTATTGTTTTATAAATGAAATTGTTTAAAAATACTAAAAATTTTCTCTAATTTTTGGAATTTAATAGCGAGCAATAAACATACCGTGTAACAGTAAACTTAACACTACAACACTTAGAAAATTGAAGTAATTCATCATAAACCAATTAAAAGTATAATTAAGCTTGTAAACAAATCGATTTACATAATTGTCGGGAATATTTGTACATTTTTTTCTTCTGTATTAACCCGCGAAATTCGTCATACACCGTACACGGTCACAGTTATACGCAAACTGGAAAAGTAGGTGTAACTTGTTGGAGAACACGCTACTTTTTAAGTTTCTACTATGCCATCATTAGTTTATTGTTATTGTATAGAAGGAAATAGAAGCATATAAATTAAATAAGAGGAAAAAAGAGACGGAATTGTTGAAATGATTTTGTACTAAAACGCAACTTGTTGAACGTTTCTGGTTGTCGAGATAACAATGATAATGTATTGTTGTTTTATTTATTTATTATTTATCGTTGTTGATTTGATGTAAGTCACCCTTTATAATTTTTGATAATCGTCGAATGTACAGGATGTACAACGGCGTTATTTCACCTAGCAGTTGGCCATGAATTTATTTGGTCGTGTCGTAACTTGGTCCATACTTTAATATTTTTTAATGAAAGAACAATCGGCCGAACCAAGCTACGGTTATACGTAATTTAAGACATGGCCTACTGTGAGGTGAAATAGCGTTGTACACCCTTTATGTGTGATAGAATTGAAAATCTTTTGGAGAGACGCAGGCGGAAATAACTTGGAATATTTTCAAACTGATAACTTTCAGACAAGTGTTACTGGTGATAATTTATAAGAATTTCCGGCTATATTGGAGATTTCATATTAACTACAAACGTTATCTTATCACAAATGTTTAAAGTTATTCAAGTATTTGAATTTGGAATGAGTGCTTTGGGGGTGCGCACCTTGGATGGGACGTGCGATATTGATTAAAATCCATTAAATTATTCTTTTGCAAACCAAAGTTGAATCGGCCGTTTTACAGTTTATCTGACAAAGTTTTCAATTTTGGAAAATTTTCACTGAATTCTAAAGTGCAGAGGAAAATGTCAGAGCATGTCATAGTTTTTCTTATCTCGCCCTGTTTACAATTTTAAAGATAAAAAATCGTACAGCAGTTTGTTTAAAAGCTTATTTAAAAAAAAATTTTGGAAAATCAAAAAAGTTATCAAATAAGAATTAAAGAAAATTTTTCAACTTGTTCGATTTTCCGTCCGTAGATGAGCTTTCTAAAAAACGGCAGTTCCATTTTTTATCTTTAAGATTGTAGACATGAGGATATTAGAAAATTTTTGACATGCTTCGACATTTTCTTCTGCGCTTTGGAACTTGATGAAAATTTCCGAAAATTGAAAACTCCATCAGTTGAACAGCGAAACGCCCGATTCAACTCTGGCTATAACGTTTAAATATCTCGGAAAACAAGCGAGAAATCGATGACTAAAAATTGTGACTTTTTCTGTCATTGAATCGAGGCCTGACTTTAGTCCCCCTTAAAGGACCTATTATGTAGATTCGGCGTGCGATAATAGTCAATTTTCAAACGGCGATTACTCTCTTGTTTTTTAAGATAATGCCAAAAAATGACGTGAGTTGGATATAGCATTTCAAGGTGCATGCTCTGAAGCCTTCTATTTTGGAAAAGTGTGATAAAATTCTGCATGGCAGAGAAAACTTTTGGACCCTGGTTTTTCGTACATTTTCCTTCATATCTGGCTAAAATTTGTTAGGAGGGTTTACAAGTCATTCTTAGTAGTTTTGCGTGCTTTGCTCGTTTTTGAAAATTGCAACATTGGCCAAAACGATCGTTTTTTGACCAACTTCGAAATGAGCCACAAGGTTCTAATTTTTTGAATCGCTAACCAACTAATAGGAGTTTTATAAGAATTGATATTTAAAAAAAGACCCTGTATATGTAATTATAAATCTTCGCCAGGGCCAAACTGGTCCAGTCCAGCCCTGGTTATAAGCGACGATTAAATGTGCGAAGAATCATTCTTCAAAGTGGATAAAATTAGAGAAATTTATGTTTTAATCAGTACTGTAAAGTACACCTCTGAAGTGAGCAGCGTTAGATGAGTCCAGTGTCAAAGGGCGCTCCACAAAGTTTAAATACCTTCTCTTGATATCTTACTTCAATAATGGCTGAGATTTGCCGTTACCCAACTGATGTTGATTGCTGTAGTTGCACACAATAGCTACTTTATAGAGAATAAGTTTTGTTGATCGTTCAACTGTAAAATTGCCTTTTTTCACTGAAAGTTTGTCTTTTCATGTTGCTTTTCAATAATAGATTAATGTTTGACAAGTTTGTTTCCCATTCGAGAAACTTTATTTCAAACGGTATTCCATTTAAAACTTTACTTGAAAGTAAACAAACAATAAGACTTTGTCAACAAAGACCCTCTGAAACTCTTTTAGTACAGGTTTAAAGCGGTATCCTGAAAAAACGACTATTTTCTTTACAATATTTATTCATTTTTTTTTTAAATTAATACAATCGATTAGATAAAATTAGTGTGGCGGTGGTGGGACAGGCAATACAGTTCCCATCAATGGCGGCGGTGGTGGTATTGCATTGAACATAGGTGGACGTGGCGGTGGTGGTACTGGCAGCATTGGTGGTGGCGGTACACCACTAATCAAATTCGGTCGCGTTATAATTGCTGTAGCTTTCTTAGCTTCATTCTTAAAGGCGAATTGTAAAAAGAATTGTTTCGTATCTTTATTCCAATGTGTCCAGAATTTATTATCGGTTTTCTCAACTTCACGACTCGGTACTTTAAATGCAATCGTCTCATATGGTTCAGCAGCAAATAATAAATATTGCCATTTACGATCTGGTGGTTCAATTTTCTGTTCATATGCCGACATGAAACGATGTCGTGGTATTACATTATCAGATATTTCTGGATAATCAATTTGAAATAGTAGACTTTGTTGTCCAGATTCTGGATCACGTTGTTTTGTTACACGATAACCAGGACGACCAATTTTAACGAATTTCTTTGGCTCCACTCGTGGTTTCTCTGGTGCCAGTAGTGTTGGGGCATCTTTTGCTTCTTTAGCAGCACGTCGTGCTAAATTCGCTTGATGTTTTTTACCTTGCGTATGCGCTAAATAACTACCTTCATTATTGTGCAATGTTAAACATAATTTACACTCATATGATCCTAAATGGTTTTTCATAAAATATGGATCTTTTTGTAAATCGATTGTTTCCAATGCTAATTGTCGTAAACGTTCACGACGATCACGATTCGTTTCCGACCATGAGGCTACACCACCACCGCCGGTTTTACCACCCGGACGATTTTGGAAATCCATTTTTAAGGGAAAGTTTCAAAAATTCCAAATTTCACCCCAACAACACAACAATATAACCTCACAATCAACAATTGTCAAACGCTTACAATACCACACCGACAACGACAAAAAACCTAAGCTTACCGAAATGCAGCGTTGTCAAATATGACAGTCATCATCAAACTAGATACTTTCAGAAGATTATCTTTATCAAAATTTCGTATTATAACTTTATTAAAAAAAACAACACAGAACAACATAAAGCAGACAAATTTTATTCGTATCGCTGTGTGTTATTTGAATTTAATGTAATTAGTGTTCGCTTAATTCTGTTTTATCTACAGAATTATGCGGCACGCTTGGGAAACATGATAACAGCGACCACCGAATAATTTTTTGTTGGCTATGTTGGTAGCACGCAAATTTTTCTCTCTTCCATTTTGTCCCAGAAGCGAGTGGGAACATGGTGAGTTAATCTTATGGTTTTAATCTTAAAATATCTTTAATTTTTAAAGTCATCTCTTATTAAAATTATGTTACAATTATTCTCAAATGCCTGTTTAATAATAACTTCAGTTTATTTTAAGTATTTATTCATTATCTTGTAGAAATACGATTATAACCTAACTTATTATGTATGTTGTTAAAAATTACAGTCGACCCATAAGAAGAAGACAAGGAAGTTGAGAGGCCATGTGAGCCATGGACATGGCCGTATAGGTATGTAAATTAAATTGATTCACGACAAAATTTCATCTAATTTTTCAGTAATTTGAATCTTAGGTAAGCATCGTAAACATCCTGGTGGTCGTGGTAATGCTGGTGGTATGCACCATCACCGTATCAACTTCGACAAATACCATCCAGGTTACTTTGGAAAAGTACGTTGAATATTTCACCTTTTCGTTCTGATTATTATAAATTTTGTTTAATTTATAGTTGGGTATGAGAAATTACCATTTGAGAAGAAACTCGAAGTGGTCCCCAGCTATTAATTTAGATAAATTATGGACTCTTGTTAGTGAACAAACAAGGTTAAAATATAAAGATCATCCAGAAGGCAAAGCTCCAGTTATCGATATTGTCAGAGCTGTAAGTTTTTTTCTAACTAATCTTTTAATAGCTTATTTTTTGAAATGATGATAATTCGACGGGCGGACTGAAATCGCTGTTGAATGTCGATAAAACTGATCTATTTGTATGAATAATTATTAAATTTGAAAAAAAAGATTAGATCTGTAGCTGAATGTATTGTTTACAGGGATATTACAAGTTACTGGGTAAAGGCCGTATTCCCAATCAACCGGTTATAGTAAAAGCGAAATTCTTTTCAAAATCAGCTGTTGCTAAAATAAAGGCAGTTGGTGGAGCTTGCGTTTTGTCAGCGTAACTTGTATTATTAAGGAATAAATTTTTTTAAAACAATTCATATTTTTATCGAACCTTGATTTATAATCCTAACAATAGATGGTGCTACTATGATTAGTAATTTTTATGGCTGATGCATTGGTAATACTGTTTTAACAGTTTTCAATATTTGTTGTGTCTAGAAAGAAAGGTTATATTTTTCTTTTTTTGTTTGAAATCGGTTAATTAAATAAATTTATGTCAGAATCGATAGATTTCGGTGTAAAATATACAAATGTAGTTATAATGGAAAATATAATAAATGTGGCAGACTGTTGTCGTGCCTGTTTACGTATAGATTGTTCCTTAACACCAACAAGTGCTCAAGATACTGATTCTATAAAATTCTGCGATAAATTATTATCGTGTGTATCAGAAGTTGTAAGTTTTCTAATCGAAATTATTGTTTTCCAATTAGAAATTCAATTATCAAATTTTTAGATGTGGTTAAAGGAGGGTTTACCATCATTGATATGTTCAACATGTATAGAAAGGTTGCGTGTAGCTTACGATTTTAAGAATATTTGTTTACAATCAGATCATACGTTAAATAAGTACATAAGTCATTTACAACAAGAACAAGAAGAGATAAAACAACAAACAAATGGTAATAATCGACAGTTAACAACACCAACAAAATTCGAATTTGTATTGACAACTACGGAAACAACAACAACAGGGAATAATACACAGGATGATTTACCGATAAATATTGAAGAGCCACAAAATGCTGAATATTTACATTTAAAACATTTCTTAGATAATGATGATGATTTACAGAAAAACGATCAATTAAGTCGTAGAAGTAATACACCGGAATGTGAAGTTACAAATGCAGGTAAATGTTCAAAGTAACGTACGTCTTTTCAATTAAAAATTAAAGAATAGCTGTTTCAAATAATTAAAGATTAAAGTTATCGTATTAATTGTTGCCAGTTTGATTTTTTTTCTAGTCTCTGATTCATTTTCAGTATCAAGGCATCGAACCTTTATTTTTTTCGTTGAATTTTTTTTATCGGTTCGGTTCCGGTTTTCGTTCCTGCGAAAATAACGGTTTTTTGATATAAACAATTTATTTTGCTATAAATTAGAATAATATAATAATAACAACAACAGCAATAATAATAATAAACGAAAAAATCAATGGTGGGAGGATCCTTGAGTTTATTTAATTTTTGAGAAAATAATGTTCTTTGAATAACTTCCAAATGAGCTACGAGGTTCTAATTTTGCTCCTATGGTCTCCAGGTACCACACAAATCTTTGAAATATTTTTCGAATCCCTCGCCATGGGAGTTGCGATAAGAATTTTTCATTTTAGGTGAATCACTCCGTATTACAAATGCTTTTATTTTCTGTTTTATTATAAGCGTCTGTGTTTGACTTATTTCTGCCCATACTAAATACAAAGAAAAAGAAACTAAGATAAATAAAACAAGAACTAAAATTTACAGATTTACATATACATATACAAGATTTACAACTAATTAAAAAATATGTTTTTGTACTTTCCATTTATAATAATTCAGAAAAAATTATCAATACATATATGACAAAGAATACTAATTGTTACATCTAAGATCGTTTTAAGTGCCCTGAAGTATTGCTGACTCAGTTCTTTGGCAGGCGGGAAAGGGGGATGAAAAAAAAAGAGAAAAAGATCGTGTTAAGTGGTAGGCTTGAACCGAAAAAAACCGGTTGTTGTTCATCTCCAGATTTCGCTCCGAACAAAATTTCGGTTAATTCCGGTTTTCGGTTCAGTTCCGGTTCGATGCCCTGTTCGATATAATCACTTAGGTGAAACCTATTCTAAGTTTAACAATAACTTTACTAAAAATAATAAAATAGCTTCTTTTTTTATTGAGGGGAACATACAAGATACTAAAGAGGTAAAAAAGTCAACAAAAACCTTTGTAATTAGTCTTGAACAAAGTGAGACGACATTTTAGTTCATTGTTACTTGTAGAAAATATCTTTAAATATGATCAAAATAAGGCAATTATCGACATATAATTATAATAAATAGGTTTTATTCTATTTCGTCCATGAAAAATTAAGTAATTATCCAAAATTCTAGGTTTTCTGAACACTCAAACTCAAGAATCTCCGATACAAGAACCAGAACAATTACAAACATCTCAAAATACTCAGCAACAACAACCAGATATTAATCAGCAAGAACAGAATGTGCAGCATATACACCAAATTCAACATCAGCAGCAGCAACAGCCGCAACAGCAGCAGCAATTTCGTCAAGTTATAAAACGTACAACAGGTATACAATGTCGTCCACCGACACCAAATTCGTTATTATTAAATAATAATAAAAACAATTCAATTGATAATCATCATCAGAATCATGATTTGAAACCATTTAATTGTACAATATGTGGTAAAAATTATCGTAAAAATGCAAATTTACGTATACATATGCGTACACATACAGGTGAGAAACCATTCGAATGTAAATATTGTGTAAAACGTTTTTATCATTCATCCCATTTACGTGAACATATACGTAGACATACTGGTGAAAAACCATTTCAATGTGCAATTTGTAATAAACGTTTTACAATAAAAGGTGAATTAACAATGCATATGAAATCGCATACAGGTGATAAACCATATGCGTGTACATGTTGTGATAGGCGTTGTTTAACAGCAGCTGATTTAAAAGTACATATGCGTACACATACTGGTGAGAAACCATTTAATTGTATAACATGTGGTAAAAAATTCGCTAGTACATATATATTAAATTCACATATAAAAACTCATACAGGTGAACGTCCATATTCATGTAATATATGTAATAAATCATTCACACAATCATCACATTTAAATGTACATATGCGTAAACATACAGGTGAGAAAGTTTGTTGTAAAGTATGCGATGCAAAATTTACACATTCATCACAATTAACTGTACATATGCGTGAACATACTGGTAAACAACCATATAAATGTAATATATGTAATAAAATATGTAATTATGCATCTGAATTACAAACGCATATGATGAAACATACAGGTGAGAAATTTACATGTATTACATGCGATAAAAAATTCACAACAGCAGCATATTTACAAGAACATACACGTACACATACTGGTGAAAATCTATCAACATGTACAATATGTGATCGACAATTTACTAGACAACAATATTTACAAAAACATATGCGTACACATACTGGTGAGAAACCGTATGCGTGTATTACATGCGGTAAAAAATTTACACAATCATCATCATTAAAAGTACATATTAGGATACATACAGGTGAAAAACCATATCAATGTAATTTATGTGAACGACGTTTTACTACATCATCAGATCTATCAGCACACAATAAGAAACATAAAAAGTATATTAATTTATAAATTTTTCTATAATCGATGATTAACAACATGTTTGTTAATATCTCATACACATTACTAGATTTAAAGACATACAATTTTAATCTTTCGTTATTTTTCTAATGTCCAATGGTATACAAGATGTTTTTTTTATAAAATTCTTATGAAACTTATAAGTTGGCTAACGGTTCAAAAAATATTTCCAGGATTTGTAGGGGGGCACCTGGAGACTATTTTAGCAAAATTATTATTTCGTAGCTCATTTAGAAGTTGCTCAAAAAACGTTCGCTTCCGACGATGTTACAATTTCCAAAAACATTGATTTTTTTAAATTTTTCTCCATTTTATTCTGGAACAAGTGGAAATGTTTCGCATTTTCTCTAGAATACAATGGCGAAAAAAGAAATAAAAATTACTGTTGAGAGGGTCTACGAGTCATTCTTAGTCGTTTCGCATGCTTAGCTCGTTTTTGAAAATTGCGACATGGTCCAAAATGACCAACCTCCAAATGAGCTACAAGGTTCTAATTTTGCTAAAATGGTCTCCAGCACCCTCACAAAGCCTTGAAATATTTTTCGAACCACTCGCTAACTAGTAGGAGTTTCATAACAATTGACCCTTTAAAAAAAACACCTATATCTGATATCTCGCTGGCTTGATATTCTAACAATAATCTCTTTCATCCCTCACTTATTTAGAAAATAATAGAGAGGTGCATTTCTTTTAAAATAACTGCTTCATTTATTTTTATTTTAGGAATACTTGCTAGTTCGAGTACGACTACGATTTTGTACAGAATGAGCTTTGAACGTGATTCACTCAATTTTTATCAATTTATATATTTTTTATTATGTTTGCCTATACAGGGTGTACAATTTGCTTTTGGTTACGTAGGACCGTAGCTTGATTCGGCCGTTTTTTTTTTCCATTGAAATACGGCGACAAATGTGAAATGTAAAGCATGAACAAAGCTACGATGCTACGTTATCAAAGGCATGGCCTGTTTTTTTTTTATTCCGTAAGCTTCAGGGTGTTCATTTGATTAAACTAATTTAGAGAACGTTTCAATTAAACTTTAAGAGCTATTTGATTTAGTGAAAAGCACTATTGTTAATATTTTATATAAATTAAAATATCAAAGTTTACATTGTGTTGAAAAAAATGAATTGAATGAATCATATTTGAAGCAGACCTGTATTTCGAATATAAAATCTTTGGATTAAAGACTGTGATATTAAAATTAAACAAAAAAAAATACGGAAAATATTATACGACAGTCGTATTCTTCTTTTTCTTATTATAAAGAATTTCAGTATTATAATGCAGCTTTTCTCGAATTAAAGCTATTTTTTTATTGTTAATTTTAATAAAGAAACAAAAAAAGACTGTTTATTATTATCATCAACAGGATTGTAACTAATTTTACTTTTAACGTTACTTAATTTACAGTTAAAATTCTGTTTGTAATTATTTTAACTCTCGATTAGTTTTAGTGACTTTTTTTTGTCTATACTTTAAGTTTACAAAAATTAAGTGATTTTATTTTGTTTCTGTGCAATAATCAGTATTTTATTTAAGCGACTATAAACCTCTGTTTGAGCAGAAGACAAATTGTATAAAAAAGCTTATTCTGTATATGGCTAAAATTGTAATCGGAAAGTTTTCATTGTCTTTTAAAGTCACCTGTATAAAATTGGTATAGTTTTGTGATAATTATGCGATTATTTATAAATCCCTCGAGAATTGTAGATTTTATATTAAAAGAATGAATGAAATCTGCTTTTATCAATAGCAATGATGTTTAAAGAATAAGTTAAATAATAAAATTTTTAAAATTGTAACATTTAATTAATTTTCTAGTACATTGAAACCTCTCATTAGGGAGACTCCTCTAAAAAGAACAACTTCCGTAATAAATAAAATCATAGATATACTATATCTATGGATAGCGCTTCATCCTGAAATTGTGAGACAAGCATGTACAGTTAACTCATTACTTTAAGAGCATAAAAACTAATTGAATTTCGTAAATAACCACAATGTGACAATTCTGTCAATCAAAACAAGTAATAGACCCTTTTGTTCAAGGGTGTTTATGGTCAACACCTCGTGTAAAGCGGCCAGTCCTTTACTTGAGATACAGGTGCTAAAATAAATACAAATTTTTAAACTATGTACAACGTCTTAATGTTGCCATTTCAGTTGGTCTTTGTTGGCAAAATCTTTTTACTCTCTTAAAGTTGTGAGTCGACTATACATGTATAAGCAAACAAAATTTCTACACATAGAAAAATGCATAGGAATAATAATAATAATAGCTCAATATCTGGCATCTGTGAATTTTCATACGAGATGTGATGTGATATTTAATGTGTTGCCTAACTCGGTGGCAAGCAAGGCGCTATAAACAAAAACTAGGGAAAACGCTATCCATAAATATAGTAGATCTTGAATAAAATGAACATCCTGGTATGTAGACAGGGACACAATTTACGCTAAATTGATTAAGTTTTTACCATCAGTGTCCCAACAAATGTTAAATGAATTTATGACGTCACAATACCCTAATAAAGCGCTATCCAACCATTAAACACTGATAAAGCAAACATTTTTTTAGTGCATTGCAGTTCTACGTATGTTCTATTTTTTTTGTAATTATTTATAAATTAAGAGAGTTTTTTATATAGTCTATAATTTATAGTAATTCGTTGATTTTGAAATTTGTAAAGTGCCATCTATTGGTGATAATTAATTTTGAGGATTTTCGAAAATAAGCAAAATTATGGGTTTGTCGGTAGCTTTGACAACAGCGCAGATTTTACGCTATACCATCATCAATTCTATAAAAATAAATTCCCTATATTTTTTTATGCATTTATTTATTTGTTTATTGACTTCTACTGAAGAATATTGATAATTGATAATACTTAATTGTTCAAAATTAAAAAAAAAATATTTATAGTGAATTACATTTTGAAATATACTTTTTTTCTCCAATTGGCCATACTGCAGTCACTAAGCCTAATTATTAATTATTTTTACGATAGATTAGCCTTAATTTGTGGTCAACTGGAAATCAATTATAACTATTTTTTATAATTATTATTGAAATAACAATTTGATGTGAGTATATATTTTCTTATTTAAAAAAAAATAGATAATTTTTCATTGTAGGTTATGTTTATGATTATCATATCTACGTAGACAACTTTCTCAATTTTCATATGGTTGCAACTAATCACTACTAGATGGCGTTATTACTATAACCGGTTTTTAAAGATTGTAATTTCTGAAACTTTTTTTTTGTTTCAGAATGTCAGGACAAATAGGACAAGATCCTTATGGTAATTATTGGAATTTCGATCAATTACAACAACAACCACAACAAGATGGTAGTTATAATTTTGAAATACCTGAACAGCCGGAATTGTGGGTATTTTTTAAATTTTGCTGATTATCACAGCATTTTTTGCTATAGTTATAGTTGTACGAAATATTTAAGGAATGATTGTTTTATAAGCACTCGATTATATTTTATTGTTTGATAATACTAATGGATATTTAACTATAACTGTAACTATCTCAATTATTTTCATCCATTTTTTATTCATTTTTTTAGTCGTCTATTTTTATTAATTAATTAGATACCTTCATTAATTTAACTTGATATTTGCTGATGCGTCGTTTTTAGCGATATTGTGGTATTTCTTGCTTCTTCGATCTTCTATCTATGTTCTTTATTTTGAATATTTTGTCGAGTTTTTCGTTTATTGTAAGCTTTCAGAGATATTATCGTGTTTTAATGAAAATCTGTGTAGTCTATTGAGGAGCGTTTTTAATTAAAAGGAGAATTTGGTTAGAAAAACATGTCTGATAAGCCTTATGAAATTCACCTCCTTTTATAATACGTTTTTTCTTATAATTAATTTTTAATTCTATTCATTATACATATTTGTATTTGATGGGATCTTTTTAATTTTTTTTTTCACCCACCTGATCTTGAATGATTTGAGAAAAGAATCTTAACGAACTCCAGTCTTCTCGAATTTGTCTTCTAGTTGAATTGAATTATTATACACTTTGTCTATAAATAGAAGAATGGCATTTGAATAATTAAGAAAAATTCATCTTTAAGGGTGGAGTTTCAATTCGCGCACACAATCAACTAAAATATTTTTTTAGGGGAAAACAAGTCTACAGTTTCTTTGTAAAATGTTAATTGATGAACTAATGATTTGTTCCAGATCTTATTATAAATTGGTTCTGGATCGGTGCGGGGGCGGGCAATTATTCCCATATCGGAGCGGGGTCACATAAATTGAGAACAGTTTAAGGTACGATCATGGGGTAAACTGCATATGATTCCAAATTTCAACTTACATGGGGGACGTGAATTTCTTTTTTTGAAAAATTGTCGTGTTCTTAGAAAATTGAAAAAATAGAATATTACTTTTGGAAGTTTTAAAATAACATGAAAACATAGCAGTTCTTCAAAAAAAAAATCTTGGAATCGAATACATCGTATCGTATCTTAAACCGTTCTCAAGTTATCTGACCCTGCTCCGACATGTGAATAACTGCCCGCCCCCGCGCCAATTCACGACCAAATTATAAAAACATGGAAAGAAACTGCATTCTTGTTTTCCCTTGGAAAAATATTTTAGTTGATTGTGTGCGCAAATTGAAACTACACTACACAATACCCTTAATTCGATTCGTTTTGTTAGGATAATCTCCTAAATTTTGCTTAAATTTTAGTATTTTTCACTCGAAACATTATGCACTTTTTATTGTAATATTGTATTAATATGCCTCTTCATTGTAAAGTTTGATTCTTGTTAGTTCCGATATTATGGATTTCTCTTTGGGCCGCCTTGTATATTTGTATATAGTTTCATGGAAGAATTCTGGATTAAATTTCAAATGAAACCAGGAAATAGCCCAGTTAGTTGAAAACGATATAAAGTAACATTTCTCATTGTCCCATACACTCATCTATCACTGTATGTATGTGTATTCATTCTAGGTCAAAGTGGGTTAGTGTGACCGAGGTCGTCTTTGAACAATAAGTACGGTCCTCTACTATATCCATCCTGGTTATTGTTTAGTTTGACAGAGGAAAAAACACTGTCTTTGAAGAATATAGAATGAGTCTATTGATGTTATAACAATGATCAGTGGCTTAAAGTTTTATTAGAATATAAAATTTGAAATGATCGATTATAACTCAATATAGCTTCGTTTCAAATTTTATTATAATAATAGAACTCTGTTATAACAATCTACTTTACTACCCTTCTATATGGAGCTTTTTATTTCGGTTCCCTAATAATTATTCTGTAATGTAATTGTAAAATTGTTTTTTAAAAAAAAGTTAAAATAATTTATTTCTGATATAAAATGATACAGGGGCGGACTGGCTTTGAGTGAGTGCCCTGGACTGATAAGTCATACAGCCCGATCCGACCTCTGTGTAACATGACTAATATGAGTGTATGTATTTTACAAAATTCGATAGTTAAGTACAGAACCAATTATACAATGGCACATGGGCCCACTAGTTTAGCGAATTTTTGATATTTGCAACAATTTTTCGGCAAATCGTTCAGCTTTTATCGAATTTTGTAAGGGAATAGTGCAAAGAAGACGATTTCGATGCTTTTAAGTGCTTCTTGAGGAGAATTGTAGAGTTGAGACACTTTCGTCTTAAGTTATCTTATCAGCTTGCAGTGAATCATCTTGCTCTTAAGTAGTCAAAGGGGGTCTATGTAGGCAAGTTTAGCCTCAATTTTTAGTTTAGATCTTAAGACATTTTTTTATAAATCCTCAGTTCCTCAGAAATTTTGCTGTAAAAAGGAAACTAGAACTTTTCAATTTATTTTTTGAACTAAATTCTTGACTTTTAGCTTGGGCAAAAAATCATAAAGCTCTCGTTTTTAGCGAATTGCTGTAATGAATTATAAAAAAAAATATTTGTACACTTTTAGTCGACAATTCAATTGGATTTTCATCCAAGATTTTTCGACACCTTCCTCCTAAATTAGAATTTTTAGCAAATTGTGTTATCTTATACTCAAAAGTAATCAATTTTAGTGGATTTTTGAATTAGTCAATGATTGAAAACGTTTTCATTCTAAATTATCAGGCTAAACTGAATTGTGTTCTTGACTCTAAAAATGCAAAACTGAGACACTCAGCCTGTTATTGTAGTTCTAAGTCATCAGTTTTTCTGGCGAATTTAGTACTAACATATGAAAAGGAGATACCTACATTTAGGTCCAGTTTTTATTCCTCTACGTAACCTCGGCTTATATCAAATTAACGATAGGTTTACACACATTTGGGTCTCCACTTAAATGTCTGTAAATTCGTGTTTAGGTAGATTTAAGTCAATGTCTTGCTAAGGCAAGCTTAAGTGGGGAAGAAAAACCGAGTCTTAGAGGTCTTTCTTGAAAGCAACACTTTGGTAAAAGTAAATCAAAATGTTTATAGCTTTCATATGAGAGAAGGCCCTGCTTGATTATTTTGCATACGGGCGTTACAAAATCTAGCACCGGCCCTGGTTTTAAACGATCGGTTTAAACTACCACAAAACTAGCTGATTCCCTATTTAGAAAGTGGTGTTCCATCGGCTGTACTAGCAGCGGACGGTAGGGCGATTGCCCGAACGCCCGACTGGCCAGTCCGCCCCTGAGGTGATAATGGTTTTTATCAAGTAGATTCTCCCATGTAATTAGCTAGAGTAGGTGTTGTTTGTTTTTTGCCATTGTCGAGGAATGGAGTTGTTCTGTATAATCTCCTGGTGTTAGTTCTATTGATCTGAATAGAAGTGTTAGACTAGTTGCTCCACTACAATATTCTATAATTAAAAATATTTAAAATATTATTAAGTGGTAGCAATTATTCCCTAACACTTGGTTGATTACGCTGTCATTCTATAATCATGTCAATAGAATTCTAATTATTTATCCTCTTCATTCCTCAGATATTGTTAAAGCAATTCAAATACATTAGCATTATTTGTATAATCGATGGTTGATTCAAACTCAATAAATTATAATGAGTTTCAATGAATATGATAGAGAATTTTTAACAATAATAATACTTCAGTTACTACAATATGCATTTAATTTGGAATCGAACGTGTATAATTTACGTAAAATTGAATTTACTAAATAATGAAGCCTATTGTTTCCTTCTAAATTTCAAATGACATTTGAACCTTACTCATTACAATCTCTATTACTAATTAACGTAATTACCGTCGTATTTTTTCTTTTATTATCAATTATTTAATTAATTTATTGCTATTTTAGAGTCTTTTTTATATTTATTTACATTCGCAATGTTTCCCTATAAATTGTGGTTTATTATCTTTTTTAGGTGAAATAAAAATGATACATTATAGATGGAAAAGTTGTGTTTTCATCCGAAAATTTTCGAGGGTTGTTTTTATTCTTTTTGTATTAAAATTACGGACATTATTCCAAATTTTTCTAATATTTATTTCAACATGTCAATATTTGTATAGTTTGTTACCATTTTAAATTGAAGCAATCTTTTTGTTTGAGTTGTTATTCAAAATATCTATACAGCGAGAATCATTTCAACATGTCGATTCATCAATTCGAGATTAGTGTTCATTAAAATTTTTCCATCAACATTTTTCCAATAGATGTACTTGCTTTTTACCATTCAACAACAATAACAATACCGATGATTAGAGAGGATGTATTCCTTTCCAACAATCATTTGGAAAACTTCAATAAAATGAAAACGATGTTATTATTTTCAGAAATTTTCAATCATTTGAAACAACAACACCAACAACAAATCCGAATTTAATCGACAATGGTGCAATGGATAATAAAAATATTTATGCATCAAATCCCTATTTAGACCCATCTGTTTCTTATATGGGTCAGATGCAGCAGCAGGATTTTATGGGTAGTAGTGTTGGTAGTGGTGGTGATGGTGAATTTGAAGATGAACCACCATTACTTGAAGGTAAGACCGAATTTTTTCAATGAAATAAAACAACAATAAAAGGAAAGTTTTAAATGTTTTATTCTCACAAAATGATGTTCGTTAGATTGGAAAAAGTAATTTGGGAAGGATTTTTTTTATAGTCCGAACAGATTGAATAAAAAAAAGTTTTTACGAAAGTTTTGATTTAAATCAAACGATTTTTTCGAATGCTGTAGTAAACAGGAATGTATTTGACGTCTTTTTTCGGACAAATTTCAAATTCAAAAACTTTCTATTTATAATTTTAATTCATTAATTAATTTTATACATAATATTTTCAACTTGTTTTTATTTTGCAGAACTTGGTATAAATCCAGAATTCATTGTCCAAAAGGTAAGTCAGTTTTAATTATACAAATATTGAATCGAATAACAAATAGTAGAACAATAGAATATAACAATTGCGATCGTTTTAATTCCGATGTTGATGAATTGAGAAATTCTTCAACAGTGAACGGTCATGTCAATATTTGCTATGAACAAGGGAACAAAATTTACTTCGTTAGGCGTCTTTTTATAACTCTCAACCAACAATTCTCTTATTGATTATACCAAGAGATGATGAGACAATATTCTTCTTTGTTTCTAGTTCTCGTTACAAAAAATCATCATCGTTTGGTCCATATTTAACACTATTTAAATTTTAAACAACAATCATATAAGTTTTATACTTTAATCGATTGATATTGATTTTAACGTTGGCTTAATCGGACCGATACTGATATTTTAGTTAAAAGCAGAATTATTTTTTGATTTCC
Organism: Mylabris variabilis; assembly: GCA_037464815.1. NCBI lineage: Eukaryota > Metazoa > Arthropoda > Insecta > Coleoptera > Meloidae > Mylabris > Mylabris variabilis. The sequence goes on from JAZBGW010000016.1 coordinate 66,533, forward strand.
ATTCATTGTGTAAACGTTTCAAGTGTCTACTTTCTGGTTTTAGGATGATCAAATTAAGCGACCATTTTCATATTTTTTCTATCATTGTTTTTTGTTGTTTCTAGATTTATTAATAGTGGTCATTTGCGACACAAACTATTTGACCTCATTCTTTGCTAGATTAGACGACGATGTTGACCATGATGCCGACGTCGTTGACAATAACATTAGAGATTTATCATTTTGTTTCATCCGGTTTATGTTATACATTAAACATGTATAGTATGAAGCTTACGAGTTGAATTGTTTCTCTAATTCAAACTGAACATATAGAATACCAAAAGCTATTCATTATTAAACTTGTAATGTTGATGACAATTTTTCAATTTCTATTTAGACTTTGACTGAGATTGATTATGTTAAAGTCTTGCTGTGAAACTTGTTATATTTTTATATTATTATGGTCAATAATTGAAAATCTTGTAGGTGATAGCGTAATCGAAGGGACTGCAAGAAATGTTACGTTATAACCGAGTTTACGTTTAGAGTTAAGGAGTTTAAGTCGTCTCTTTGTTAACATCTTTAGCTTCACCACAAACTCTACCAAATGTGACGAGTTTTAAACGTATCTAACCATTCAAAATTTTGATTTCCTAAATTTTCCGCTTTAGCTTTGAGGATTGGTCCACTAATTGGTGTGTTCAAGCTTCTCTGTTATTTAAACCAAATTAACAGAGCAGAGTCTAAATCTTCGTGCACCGTTGTTCTTATTTTCTTTCTGCTTTTGTTGCAGTCTAGTTTATTCGACTCTTCAATAATTTTGTCTTTATTTTTCCATATGGTGTTCACCGTTGACGCCACTAATTCGAATTTTGTACACGCCCCACTATGTGTACCACCTTTTGCGATAAAATCAATCATTAATTTTTTGTTTCAAGAGAAACGAGCTTACGTTTTACAGACATGTTGCACGTCCGCCTTCAGACACAAAACTGAAGTAAAGTAGCCAAAATTCAAATTCAAAAAGGTTCAGTTAGAATTGCAAGAGAATTAATTTTATAATGTTTTCTAAACTGGTATTCCCCAAAATTTTCGATACAGCTTTAATAAGTCGTAAGTTTATTGTGATTTATGGCATTGATACTAATTGTAAGTGCAGTTATTTGCTTTTATTTTAGAAATTTGAAATTTTCCCCCTAGGATTTCAAAAATTTATACTTTATATCCGAGCTTTAACTACGTTATAACAGAGTTTGAAATACATTTTACGTATGGGGATTCCGGTCTAACACAAATAATAGGCTATAACCGGAAATACCTAACAACCAAGTACGCTATAACCGAGTCGATTGTATAACTTTATTTGAACAATGCTTTAGGAGATGGAATGATTCTGGAAGCGTACAACCATTATAATATTTTATT
>JAZBGW010000017.1:8104-33137 GCA_037464815.1 Mylabris variabilis
CAAATGGAAACCGTTTTTTTTTGTTTTTATCTATTCTCTATTGTTTTTGTTCACTTTCCTTATGACATCCTGTTTCTATCATTCATATGTTGTTGTGTTTTTTTTCTGAATCATCTATTACGACACTGCATTTCATCAAATTGATTTATCACATTTGTTTGTTTTTTATAATTGTTTTGGTTGAAATATTACAAATTTCTATTTTTTTCTATTATTCCATATGCAATAATATTGAGATGTTGTATTAGTTTTGTCATCTTGTCAATCGATTAGCTTGCTAGTTATTAATTACCTGAGAGATTTAATCGTGTTATATATGTATGTATATAGGTATACGTCATTAGAACAGAGAGGAAAAAAAACCGTGTTATAACTTATAATCAGGCAACATATATATATACAACCTTGACGAATACATATCTGTTCTTCTCTATATTTGTCATTCCAGTTGATTGCTAGTTATGTGAACGAATAGACCAATTGTGGTTTGTTATTTTTTTTAATATTTAATTTGTTTTAATAATTAGAAATTAATACTGCCCCATATAATTGTAATAAAAATTTTCTACTAAATATAACGTGTAAAATAATCGTCTCATGTGTATAGCGTATTTTTTTAATATTAAAAAAAAAGCATTTTTACGATAAAATTGGGTGTATACATATGTGTGTCGACCTTATATAACGTAATTTCATATAATTGTTTAAAGACAGGTACAAATAAATAAAAGGAGAGAAAGTATTAGTTTAATATCAACTGATTTTAGTAAAATTTGGAAAAACCGTTGAATAATTATCTTCTTCTTTAAATAATTGTCATAAAATAAATTTTGAAATTATTCTCGATTATACTTTATCATCAGGTAAATACCTATAAATGATATAGTGATAAGAATATGTGATAAAAGAACTTGATTTTGATTGTGTATGTATGTGTGTGTGTTTTTTTTTAATATTTTCTCGTTTTCTATATGTTAATTGTGATTTTTAAGAAAATAAAACAGCTTAATGCTGATTGCTTAATGTTGTGCTATGTTTATGGGTTATTATTTGGAAATTTATTCTACTTAATTTTATTAAACAATACGTAAATTTTCAAGGAATTTTAAAATAATGAATGTGGCGAATTCTAACAACGATAAGAGCAACGACGTACGAAATAGTACCAGTGATCAAGAACAAGAAGGTGAAAGTGCCAAGAATCGTAAATTGAACTATTCATCTAGTTTACGTTATAATAATAATAATAATGATTCATTTGGATTGAAATTATTAAAAGAACGTCGTGAAAATTTGACAAAAAGTGGTAAATATTCTGATCGTTACAAAGAGACTTTTTCACATAACCCATCATCATCATCAACGTCATCACCGTTGGCAATTTTGAAAAATACTAAAAATATAGTTTCAAGTCCATTAGAACGGATTCGTCAAAGTTTATTAGTAAATAATAATAATAAAGCTAATGAACAGCACGTAATCATGTCGGAACGGAATACATTATCAAAATTAAATGCAAATAGTAATGCAACAAATGATTTAAATAAAAATCGTAATGTATTAACAAAATTTAAACAGTATACTGATGATAATAAACGAACACAAATGAAAACATCACCACAACTTGGTGGAAATTTAATACGTAAAAAAGATATGAATATTTATAATATAACCAATCCAGAAAATTCGTCATCATCATCAACAACATCAACATCATCACCATCACCTAATGTTCCGAAAAAGATTGCATTAAATTTAATTTTAAATGATGCAAACGATCGTGATTCAACAATGGGACATTTGGATCAAGTTGAAAAGTTAATCACAAATCTAAATAAAGAGAAAAAACGTAATGAGAATTTAAAAAAATTTGAACAATTATTAAAAGATGCAACAACAGCAAATAATAATAATGATGATCAAAAAGATGAATCAAAAATATTGGATGATAGTGAACATATAACAACAAAAAAAACTATAGATTCATCACATGATTTAATTAAAAAACCACAAGAACATATATTACATCCAATAAAACATTATGATGAAATACCAAATTTACAAGAACAACAGATTTTAGAGAAGGAAGAAGAGGAAGAATCAATTAATTTTAATCGAAATGTATCACAAAGAAAGAGTTTAACAACTAATAAAGAAAAAAGAGTTGTTAAAAAAATGCCATTGGATCGTACAGCTTCAGATGCTCAAGATAAACAATTAAAGCTTAAACCACGTGTTACAAAACAAGTAAATCGTACTTTAAATAAGGTATTAAAATTTATCAAATATGCGTAATATAAAAATTGTTTCAATTTTACAATTTCAATTTAATTTTAAATTGAAACAATCAATTTGGATATATTTTTTTTAAATCCGTTCGAATTAAACACAATTCCTATCAATTTAATCTTTTATCTTTTATTGATTGATAAACGGCTAATTCCTAAATATATAATAATTTTGTTTGTTGTTTCTGAGAATAAGATTATGTGTAATGTTCCACTTTGTCGTAAGATCTATTTGATTTTAATAAAACTTTTTACAATTCTGTATTATGTTTACAGTTTATTTTGTGTAAGATATAATTTTATTCTATATTAAATTTCATTGTAATTTTTTTAATGTTTTCTTTTTTTTTTTTAATTAAATAGAGTAATGACAGCTCTGTGGAATCAACGAGAAGCAGTACTGCTTCAACACGAAATCGTCCTAGGGTGGGTGAAGAACCAACAATTGGCAAATATAAATTACTCAAAACAATTGGTAAAGGGAATTTCGCTAAAGTTAAATTGGCGAAACATGTACCTACTGGTAAAGAAGTTGCAATTAAAATCATCGATAAAACACAACTTAATCCAGGATCTTTACAAAAATTATTTAGAGAAGTAAATTGTTAACATTTTATAAAAGTATTTTAGAAATAAATTATAAATATCGTTTTTTAGGTAAGAATTATGAAAATGTTGGACCATCCAAATATAGTTAAACTATTTCAAGTGATTGAAACAGAAAAAACATTGTACCTGGTAATGGAATATGCTTCAGGTGGTGAAGTATTCGATTATTTAGTTTTACATGGTAGGATGAAAGAGAAGGAAGCACGTGCAAAATTTAGGCAAATTGTTTCGGCTGTACAGTATTGCCATCAAAAGAGAATTATACATAGAGATTTAAAGGCTGAAAACTTATTGTTGGATAGTGAAATGAATATAAAAATTGCTGATTTTGGTTTTTCAAATGAATTTACACCAGGAAATAAATTGGACACATTTTGTGGTAGTCCGCCATATGCAGCACCAGAACTTTTCCAGGTATAAAAACTAATGTTTTACTCTTTTTTTTCCTATTTATTTTACATTCTAAACTTTATTAAAAATTAGGGTAAAAAGTATGATGGCCCAGAAGTTGATGTATGGTCATTAGGTGTTATATTATATACATTAGTATCAGGTAGTTTACCATTTGATGGTTCAACATTAAGAGAATTAAGAGAGCGTGTATTACGTGGCAAATATCGAATACCATTTTATATGAGTACAGATTGTGAGAATTTATTGAAAAAGTTCCTTGTATTGAATCCAGCAAAACGTGCTAGTTTAGAAACAATAATGAAAGATAAATGGATGAACCAGGGGTATGTTGGGTTAGTTTTTCTAACATTAACTAAATGTTGTAGTCAAATCTAAATTAACAATTTAATTTTTATTAACGTTATTTATTGATAAAATTAATAAATCAATAAATAATGAATATATATTTTTAGTTGAATGTTGTTGTTAAAATTGACAAAATTGATTAATGGCTTTTTTCAATTGAGATTTTGTTTTAGATATGAAAACGACGAATTAAAACCTTATGTAGAACCAGAAGCTGATATGAATGATCCAAAAAGAATTGAAGCTTTAGTTTGTTTAGGTTTCAATAGATATGATGTTGAAAATTCATTGGATAGTCAAAAATATGATGATGCATATGCAACGTATCTGTTATTAGGTAGAAAAAGTACAGATGTAAGTATTTCTCTTTATTTTTATTTTTTTAATTACTTATTTAATTAATTTTATTTTGAAAATAGCCTGAAAGTGATGGTAGTAGAAGTGGTAGTAGTTTATCATTAAGAAATATGTCTGGTCAGCAACAAGTGGGTGCACCCCAACCAACAGCCCAAAGTCCATCACATAGAGGTGTTCATCGTTCAATATCGGCAACACATGCCAAGCCTAATAGGAGGGCCTCTAGTGGAGGTATGTTTATAAATTTCATTTTAATAATGTTTGATTATTAAAACTTATAACGAATTGTGCATTAATTCATTTTGTTTCTTCTTTTCCTTTTTCTTAAAGGTGGCACAATTGGTTAGTGTGAAATTTATCATTTGGATTGGATTTAATCTAATTGGCAATGTGGATTTTTTTGTTTTGTTTTTTTTTTCTTTTTATAGGAGAGACGTTACGAACAGGACCACAACCTCAAGTACCTGCCCCACAAACTAATAATCATCAAACATCAGGTTTTAAAAGACAAAATACTGTGGATAGTGCTACAATTAAAGAGAATAGTGCTAGAATTAATGCTAGACCTGCCAGTGCTCAACCAAAAACTGCAACAGAAAACAGTAAGTTTAAGTTTAGTTTAGAAAATGTTTATTTGTTCGTTTCATTTTTTTATTGTTTACTTTTATTTCTTCAAACTTCCACTTTTTGTTAAAAGTCTTGTGTAAACCTTTTAGATTACATTGTTTTATTTTTGTTTTCTTTTTATTTGTTTTAAACAAATTAGGTGTACAAGTCCCTCCTAAAGCTCGAACTATATCTAAGAACACAACATTATCTTTAGGAACTAATGTCGTACGTCGATCAACAATCAATTATGATGGAAAATCGGAAAGTACAGAGAAAACAAATTTAGCCGCTGAACCACCTAGGTAAGTGCTTTATAATTTTTCTTTCGTTTTTCATTGTTAATAACCTGCTCTTTATAGTTAATTAGCTCAATTTTATTAGACTATTTTTTTTTATATTCATATAGAAGTATACACATAGCATTAATTTAACAATTTTCTTTTACTAACCGCATGTTATACAGCTCTGGTGAGGGTGGGGGTGCTGGAGATACTTTAAGACCAACAAAAGGTCACGTCAAATCAGCTTCAGTCAGTAGTAGTGGACCTGAACCTGCTACTGATCCTTTACGTTCTAGGTAAATACAATGTAAAATGTGTTGAAATATTTGTCACATTATTTTTAAAATACCACAATATGTCCTTACTATGTCGTTTTAATTAAATCACCTTTTATTTGCGTAAATGTTTTGACGTGTTTTTTGGGTTGTAAATCTTTATTTTATCCTTCTGTATATTTGCGTTTATTCTTTTTTTATTTATTAATTACTCATAATTAAAAAAAGAATGTTTCTTTCTAAATTAGTCGCACAAGTGCATCACCAGCGGCAACAAGGCAGCCAGCATTCCCAAGAAACACATCCTCTCGAAGCACTTTTCATTCAGGACAAACTAGACCACGTGCAACATATGGCCAAGGATCTCCTGGTGATTCACCACATACACGACCCTCGTTTTTCGCCAAATTTAGTCTGAAAGGTTTTACTAAAAGGTTAGTGTTGTTGAAGAAGCTTGCTTTCTAACTTTTCTAATTACAAATTCAATTAGAATTTAAATAAATTATTAATAAAACAAAATAATTATTTATTATGATTATTTGTCAAGTTTAATTTGTAATTGGAAAAAAAATTTACTATTTTAATTTAGCATCGGGTTAACATGAAATTGTTCTGCTTGTTTCATTGCTTTTTACTTTTTTCTATACGCTTATGGATTGTTCTGCTCCTTCATCTTTATTTATTTATTTTTCTAGAATTTGCCTTTGTAAATAAAACATAATAATACATAATTCCAGATGAAACTAACACACTATATAGAATTGAAAGCTATCTCATTCATTTTTATAATTCATGTTATTAATTTACAAATTAATTGAAACACTGACTTTAACATAAATTATGGCACTTTTTTTCATAATTCCTATTCAAAAAAAACAAGAAAAACAAAATTAATTTGGGAGTCGGTGATGAAATTGTGGTTGTTACAGTGTTACATCATTTAAGTTATAATTGATTACATAATAACCATTCATTTATTACTAATTTATAGAAAAATATTACAAATTATACAAATTTTATACCGGGTAACAAAGCAGGCTACAAGCTATAACTTCGTTAGTTGCCAATGCATTTTTTTTTTTGATTCACAGACTTGCTTAATTAATTGTGTAGATTTTGAAGTGTTGATAATAGTTGAGTCACTTCCGGTTTGACAGGAAGTGTACCTCTATGTCTTATTTTAAATAGCGACTTATATATTTTTAGCTTTTGTATTATACTGAACATTATTAGCTTTTAAAGGGTGCATAACAAGTGGGGACTTGAAACTGAAAATTGCAAAAGATTGTCCAAACTAGTCAGCACTGATTTAAGGGCAAAACAACTGAATGTGTGATTATTGCTCTATGTAATTTGTTTTTTTTTTTTAGTTGTTTTGCTGTTAAATCAGAGCTTACCAGTTTAGAAAATCTGCCATTTTCAGGCATGTTTCTGTTTTAAGCTCCTATTTGTTGTACATCCCTGGAAGGCTAATCTTTAGAATAATAACACAAAATTAAACCGGAAGTAGTTTAACTGTTATTAAGCAATATTGTGAATTTTGAAAAAATGTATTCACAACTAACGAAGTTGTAGGTTGTAGCTTGCTTTCATTGTCACCCTGTATTTTTAATTACGGGATGTTAAAAAAAAAACGTATTATGTTTATTACAACTAAGTAGCAGAATTGGTTCATAGTTAACGTGAAATCGAATATGATTCTTTGCTTGTGTATTCTGTTTATATACATTTATGATATTACAGCTGAATATTTCCTGGGTATATTTCTTCAATTAGTTGTTTTGATTATTATTATTTTTGTGTTTTCGTTGATGTAACGCTTGTAATAACTCGTGTGGGATTTTTGTGTGTGCGAGTGGTTCGTCCCTTATATTATTCAACGCCATCCAATTACATTGATGATCTTGTTCAGGAATTAATAATCGTGATGATGATGATGAGATGACAATGGTGATGATGTGAAGTGATGAAGGATAGCTGTTGAAGCAATAGTGAGGGACGGACCTTCGCGTACATCTTCGGCTGAAGTGACCATTTCCTCTTCCTTCTTCAACGATGGAGTCCATTCATTTTGTTTGTTTTTTTAATACATCAAATATCTAGTTAAATACTTATAAATAATTGTAAAGTGAAAGACTTAAATTTATTCAATTAGGTTTTTTTTATTAAATCAATTGTCAGTTTCTTTAATGTTATAAATTAGTTTGTAAATATCTTTTTTTGTCAAGAATTGCATTTATTATTGTAGTTTATTATTAAATTATTTTATAATAATTAAAATTATATTTGCCATACATATATTTAATGAACGTTCTGTTTTAAACAGAAAGGCAAAGAGGATATAATATATTAGATATTAATCTAAATTAGAAAGGCAAATATAATTCGTTATATTTTTGATCAAAAATTTAATCTGTAAATCTTCAGGCGTTAGAAATAAAATTTGTTTATTGTTACGTTCAGGTTTCATCCTGATCTCCTTTGGATCCTTATTTATTAATCATTATGTTTGTATTCATTATTTGTAACATTCAATTAATTCTTTTCGTAAAATATTGTTAAAAGTAATCATAAATTCATTGCTTTTTTGTCATTTTTAGAATTTTTTTTGTTTTGCTATTATTTACCCATCCATTGGTTCATACGTTTACCCATTCAGCTAGTTTTATATAAATTTTTTTCATCATTCGTAAATGTTAAAATCATCTTTGTGTTTCTTATCATTTTGATTTTTGTTATTTTCAGAGCATTAGATCCCAATCCACATGTTAAATATAGCAACTCACCATTACCTACTGTAGGGTAAGTTGAATACACTACACCGACTCCAGATGTTGTTGGATTTGAAAATTAATAATAATAACAATAAAATTCTTTTATATTTCTTACAAAATATAGAAAAATAAAAGTTGTATTAACTGGGATTATGTGATGAATTGATTGAAATATTGTAGTAGTTCGTCCTACCACCCTATCTGTTTTTTTTTCTTCTATTTTTTGTTGTTGTTATTGTTACTGTCTTTATTGTTTAAAATTAGGGCTAGTAGTAAAGACAAACAACAGAGTTTATAATAATCAAATTCATATTCATAAGCTGCAACTAACCGTTTAAAATGCAACCCAACTTTGTATTTTTTATAATCGACGACTCGTTGTTATTATTATAATTAATTTTTATTTTTCGTTTTGTTTATACATGTATAAGTTAGATGAAATTATTAAATTTACAGAGCTGGTGGGGCACAAAATGATGATCAAGTTAAACCAAGATCACTACGTTTCACATGGTCAATGAAAACAACATCAAGCCGTGATCCAGCTGAAATAATGGCTGAAATTCGTAAAGTATTAGATGCAAATAATTGCGATTATGAACAACGTGAACGTTTTCTATTATTATGTGTACATGGTGATCCAAATACTGATAGTTTGGTACAATGGGAAATTGAAGTTTGTAAATTACCACGACTGTCACTTAATGGTGTAAGATTTAAACGAATTTCTGGTAAGAAATAAAACAAAAATAAGAAATTTATAAATGACTATAATTTTTTATTGATATTATAGGTACTAGTATCGGTTTTAAAAATATCGCTAGCAAGATTGCAAACGAATTAAAACTGTGACTGCTTGTTAAAGAGCCAGAGGTGTCCAGTGAACCATCATAAAGGACTAAATAATTCATCATTAGTGACTTTGATGTGTATTTAAGTAATTTTTCCTTTAAAACAAGTAAATAACTACAATAGTAACAACAACAATAATAACATTATTAAGGGTTACGATGTAATTTTTACACAGCAACAATTTTTTATGTTATATACATATATAAATATTAAGCTTGCAACTGATTAAGTTGCGTTCAAATTGAATGGTCCATCGTCTATCAACGCCAATTGTTACTCATATATCGGCTCAAATTTTCCTGTTCGTTTATTGACTTTTTGTTTTTAATTTTTGTTTATATATGAAAAAAAAGCTTGTGATACGTGGAATTGAAATTAATAATTTGAAATCTTTATATACAGAAAATTTATTGATTTGTTTTGTTCTCTAACATTTCTATAAACTGGATGATCAGTTTTGGAGTTTATCTATTGATGGAAACATTCTGATATAGTTTTCTTTTCCGTTTAACATACTGGGAATGATTGCTTAAATAAGAAAAAGAGTTAACAATTTTATATAAAAGAATAAGAACACCTTTTTTATTGTATAAATATAGGTGAATAAGGAATAACCGGTCAATCTCATTTTATCAAGCACCAAGAGTGTATTTGACTGATCAGATTTTAACAACAAAACCAAACTATTTGAATCGGAAAAGTTACTTAATTTTTGGATGAATAAAAATTAAAATGCTAGAAAGAAAATTCGAAATAATGTCAATTCTTGGATTTGATTTTGCAATTGTACTTTGGGAAAAAAGTGTAAGAACAAATATGTTGAAACATGAAATATCGATTTTTTTCTGTAATGACAGTAATAATAATAAAAAACAACAAAACGAACGGATTATTAAAATCATAAATAATTTTACTTCTGTTGTTTATCAAAATGATTTTTATGTGATATATAATAATAATGATAATGTATTTAATTTATGTTCAAATCCATTAAAAAGAATCATTAAAAACTTTCTAAGAAGAAATAATTAAAATTAAGTAGTGCTTGTTAAGCACTTGATTAATTTGTAAATATTGTATGAAAGATTGAAGTGTGGTCGGGTGCTGAAACAAATTATAAATATTATATATATATATAAAATATTTAGTAAATAGTAATTTTTAAATTAAATCGCTACAATCTTGCATTCTTCAAGTAATTTTTTGTTTAGTGCTCAAAATTAAAGAAAGCTTTTGATTTATTTATTTATTATTATTATTAGTTTAATTTGTAATTATAATAGGCAATCATAGTAGAATTTAAATTGTTGGCAACTTTGATTTGTTTAATTATTGTAAAACCAAATCGTCTTGTAGAATGCAAGTGTAGATTGAACAAATTAAAGGAAAAAAGAAAACAAAAACAAAACATCCATCAGATCTGTTCATGAGTGTACTTAGCAAGAAACAAACTTCACATAACAAATTGTATTTATCCTTGCTTCTTCCTTTATTTTTTATTAACAAAGAAATGATGTATTGTTTTCCTTTTTTTACGTATATTTTTATGTAGTAATGTAAATTTGTTTCTTCTCAGTTTGTATAACTTATAGAGGAAGTAAGGTTTACGTTTCAATTGTTTTTTTTGTTTTTTTTTTTAAGAGAATAATGTAGGTACATATAACACAATAAATTAAAAAAAGTAATAATAAAAAATTATAAAATTAATTGTTAGAGAGACAGTGAAAAAAAAACAGAGCTTAGATTAGTAAGATATGCTGTAAAGAGCAAAGTTGCTTTCCATAATTACAATTCTTTCACTTTGGGGGTGGGCACTTTATGTTATTAGTTAAGCTATTTGATCATTTATAATAAAAATTCAATCATCGTAGGTAGGTTTTATTTTATACCATGCCAAATAATGTTTTAATATCTCCCGAATTTGAACGTAAATGTAAATATGATGTTAATATAAAATTTTATCATTTTTCAGTTTGAAAGGCGGAAATGATATGCACTTTATAATTGGTAAATTATACAAAAATTGTGGTGATAAGAACATTTTTGCGGTGCAAAGATAATTGGCTGATAGTCCAATTTGAGGCTCTTTTTTTGGATGGGATAGAGAAAAATACATATTTCGACTGGTTCGGACAGGAGTTAAACAGGTAATTTCCTCTTCTCTAACGACATTCTAATTTTTATATAGTAAAATTGTTCCAAAAATTTCCCATTCTGTACTTATAAAAACTTTAAAATGCGTATTGTTGTCTTTCTCTTTAGCTTTTTTCGTAGACTTTGATTTCCTATAACTAATCTAAAATAATTACGGAATCTTTATCAGAACTGATCCTTTCGTTTAAGTGTAATTACGTAAAATTATTTGTGTGTAATAGTGACATTAAAATGGCATCAAATCATATATTTTCCAGTCTTACAAATGGGGTGCGTTTGATTAAATTCAACCGTCCGGACAAGAAGAATGCCGTCAGTGTGGAAATGTTCCGTTCATTGGCTGAAATCTTGAATGCTGATGCCAACAATGATGAAGTCGTTATCACCATTCTAACTGGTACTGGCGACTATTACAGTAGTGGTACCGATATTACTTCATCAATGGAACATTTTGCTAAAACTGAAATAACTAATGTTGCTCATGTTAACAATATGATAAGGGCATTTATGAATTATCCAAAATTACTGATAGCTGTTGTTAATGGTCCAGCTATAGGGATCGTATGTTCAACATTAGCTCTATGTGATATTATTTATGCAACAGATCGTGCAACATTTGAAACAGCATTTATACGTAATGGATTATCGGCCGAGGGCTGTTCGAGTTTTATGTTCCCGAGAATTTTGGGTAGAAGTAAAGCATCAGAGATGATCTTGTTGGAAAAAACAATGTCGGTAGAGGAAGCTTTGAGACTTGGTTTTGTATCTGAGATTATACCGCAGGAGAAATTGGAGGAATTTATTAAAAGTTTGTACAAATACGGTAAATTACCATCGAAAGCTGTACAGATTAATAAAGCATTGATGAAGAAGAACTTTGAGAAAACATTACACGAGTGCCATGAACGTGAAATGAATCAAATACATGAATTATTACAATCACCGGAATTTACAGCAGCTATGAAAAAATTCGTATCGAGAAAAAATAAATTATGATTCGATTAATTGTAGTAGACCGCAATCAATAAATAGATAATTCAATTAATTAACTAATTAGTCAATTACTTTAATTACACCAAAACTCCTTAAAACCCTATATATGAACATGGAAATTATATTAAAAAAAAAAAAGATTGTTTCAATTGTTCAAGGTAAAACGAATTCTAGCTCAACATCCCATGGTGGTTGGAATAATTCCGATGGTAGATTCACACAATGAGTAGATTTGAAATCTTTCAAATATTTGCTAGCTAAATATAATAGCAACTGATTTTTCTCATCTTCGGTATAATTATCACCGATATCCATAGGATATGATTTAGAATATTCGGTAATATAGGACTGCAAACGCAAATAACATTCATTCTCGTCGATATTGTATTTTTGGATGATTTGTTCTAAAATTTAATTAACTTCAATACGAATTTTAAAGTAAAATTTCAATTTCCATACCTTGTGCTCTTGACGTTACAGCTAAATACTCTTTAAGTAGTTGTAACTGTGGATCATTGCATATTTTCGGATATCTGTGACGGAGTATTTTCGTCAAAAGAACATTACCTCGATTTGAGGACAAATCACCCTCTCTAGAATTTAAAAATTCGACACAATTATAGATTTGTTTTATAATGGGAAAATTTTACAATTACCTAATACAAATGACCTCATCTTCTGTCCTTCTAAACAAAAGTATAGGTCCCGGATATTGCAATAATTGTTCCGCTATATTTAAATTAACATGTTCCCTTATTGCTAATTTTACAATAGGCCCCCACCATGATGGCATATGATTTACAGCTAACGGTAGAATATCATCAAAGGTTGCATCAATAATCTAGAAATTTAATCGATTTTCTTCGAAATTTCGCCATTCACAATATTAGAAGAAAAACTCACCACTCCGCGTATATCTGGATAGTTCATTGCAGCCCATGATGTACTATAGCCACCGATACTCCAACCAAACAACAGAATATTCTCCGGTTTAAAACCCAATTTGTAGATGGCAAATTGGATAACAGCATCGATCGCGTTCTGTTCTTGTGATGGGTACGGGCGGCCCTAAATAATTCTACTATCAGTTGTAAAATAAAATTGAATAAAATGCTCAATTGAAGACGTAAATTGTGAATACGTTTCAATTGGATAATTTGATATTAATTATGATTACAGTACTACAAGCGAATCCTGGATGATTCCAGCCCAATGTTGAATAACCGGCTTCAATTGGCGTGACCATGATGCCGATTTCGTAAAAGCCAGCATTTCCCTCTGAACAAATTACTAGAATATTACCATTTTGTGACAAATTTCGTTGATCAACAAACATTGTATCGATATGATTATTATCAATTGTTTGTAATTTAAATCGTTGACCACGATTATGCTCTACCAATCTCGATCTGCCTTGTATTAAACTTGTTTCTAATAATAAATAAAAATTTGAATTATAGAAACATGCAAAATTTAAACAGTACCTAGAATTGCTTGTAGAATTCCAAGTGTTCCTGGATAAATTAAACGAATTCCAAATGTGTGTATTGCTAAATATGCAATAATTCTAAATGGTAGATTAATCAAATACTGAATGGGATTGTTACTGAATTTCGGTTTTTTAATATAAACTTTAGTTTGTGATGATTCACTTATATCGTGCATATTGAATTCAACAGGCCAACTACGAAAATCAAAATCGTACATGGCTAATTGTTGTTTACTTTCATGTGTAACACCAGTACGCGCTTTTTCTAATTTCGTTAAAAATTCTAAATAGGTCGGATTCTTAGATCTACCAAGACCTTTACAATAATACGAAATAACTAAAATAACACCAATACTTGTGATCAATTTACTAAACGGGCCTATACTTTCACCAGAAAAGTAGCCACGTTGATATAGAATTCCAGCTAATATCGGTGACGTATAAACGCCAATTTTCCAAATTACATACAACTAAAAGGAGACAAAAACAGCAATAGAACAAATAATATTGAAATGTTAGTTTTAAAGATTAAAAACTACCGAATGTATGACTTGATCCCCCAGATTCTCCAATGTATTTGGGTGGTAGATTTGCTAAAATACAATTATTTCAACTCTATATAAATAAAAATATTACAAAAACTGATACCTGGGCTTGATGTTGATTTCCATAAATCTTTATCAATTTCGGTCCAAACATACAATCAATAATTAATTTTATTGTTGACATACTTATTATGATTTAAATTGTATTCAAAGGAAAATTTCCACAGTTTTGGGGTTATGTTTGTAAATTACGCAAAAATCCCCAAATCATTCATTTTTTTGTTGACTTCCTATATGATTAATCAACGCGCTGCGTGTAAAACAAAAAAATTATTTAAATCATTGATTAAAATAATTAGCAATTACCTCAATACTAATTAAGTTAAGTAGTCAACAAGTCAACACTTTATTTATATTGCGTTAATTCTAAATTTATTTTGAATTCAAATTTTTGGAAATTTGACATATAAAGCTGCGTTTAGTTGATACAATTTTAATGTTAAAATCGATTGTTGCCACATCTCGTCAAGTGTCTAGAAATCTTTAGATAGATATGCAGACTTTTCAATAATTAGTAATACGCCAACTTCTGAATTGTTTAATAAAATTATGTTTATAGCTCTCACAAATTTCTCCAATAGCTTAACAGTTATTTACGATACCACCATTAAATACTTCATAAATATATTTTCGGTAGTTGTGCTAAAAAGTAGTGAATTTGGCATTGTTGATTGTAACTGTCAAAGTCGTATTCGCCATATGTTGAAACAGTGGTGCTCAATCAAATATTTTGATTTGTATTTAGGATCTTATTAACTAAATTTGATGAATCAGACTCAATAGCTCTAAATTAACTAAATTCAAATAAAGAAATTAAAATAAACAGAATCATTATTATAATTATTGTTCTTATTGGAGTATATTGTAGTTTGGGTACTGCTGTAATAATACCATATGATAAATTAAACAAAAACATAACCTCAAAAATGGCGACTGTAACAGTTACAACAACAAAAAAAGAACAACAAATTAAAGAAGCAACAAATTCAAACAATCTCGATGATGTAATTGATAAAATCAAGAAAATCGACAAGATTTGTACATTTACAAAATGTAAACAACGTACAAATGATTTCGCCATAGAATGTAAATATTGCCATGGAAGATTCTGTACGAGTCATGGATTGCCAGAGGTGCACGGTTGTGGTGAGGCGGTACGTCGTGATGAGAAACGTAAATTTTTACATCCACATGAGAAACTTGGTGAAGAGAAACATAATCAGGCCCAAACGAAATTACAAATGAAATTAAAACAGATGCAACAGGAGAGGAAATCGAAACAAGGCTCCACGAATAAGGGTAATAAAAAAAAGTAGAAAAAATGTATTTATAATGTTGAATAAATCAAGTCAAATATATATTTAAGTAGATATATCTTAATTTATTTTGTAGATAAAAATAGTCGATTTTTCTTATTTGGTTTGTACAAATGATAAAAGACAAATATAAAATATTGCTACTATCAGCTAGATATAAAAAATATATCTAAAATTCAGTCCAATAAGATGTCATGTAAAAAAAAACAGTACAGTAGATAGAAGAATATTAGATTTCTTCCATTATAAAATTGACAGTAACGAAAATAACACACAGAATTGACCACATCATTACAAAACCAATCCAAAATACATGTTTAAATGGACTAGCATACTTATTATTACCGTTACAAATTTCTCGATTACATTGTTGTCGTGCCAAGTACACTAAACATGCCGGTATAACGTACTGAATTAAAACACCGGCATATGAACCGGTAATCGCTACCAATGTACGTAAATTGTGCGTTAATAAAGCAACAATAATAGGTGGAACTACGGCTAATGTTGGAAATAATAATTTCCTTACAAAAAAATTATAACGTTCCATCACATTCACATCAATAAACAACGATTTTAAATTATTTTGTAATGTTATAGCAATTATTGGGAAGCTTGTTGATAATGTAAATAATGGAAATGCACCTAGAAAATATCGAATGATTTCAACGAAAACACCTGTATCTGTGTCCATATCGTTCGGTATAAAATTTAACGTATACAAATCTTCTAAATTTTCAAATGCAAACGAACCGGTCATTGCTAATAATAAATAAAAACAACAAATTGCTAAATAATCGAGACCAATTTGACGGATTACGTGTTCTTTACTTGAAAATGGTGAAATTAATCCAGGTACTGAATGGTGGCACATAAAACTATAAATACTGGAACCGATCAGACCTGGTACACCACTTATAAAAAATAATTTCGGATGTCCCTTTTGGCCATATTTTATTAAACGACTACATGCTAATGTTATCATAATCATAAAAGCTGACCAACGTAGGGCTGTTGTAAAGATTTGTAAATATTTCGTTTTTTGTAATTTTAAATATGTAAATGGTCCTACTAATAATGCAAATATTGCAACATATATACGGTACATGTCGATTTTTAATATATTCGACGTATTCCAACATTTTATATCGAAATTTTCAGTATTATTTGTTAGTTTACATGAAAGATCTACGATAGTTTTTGAAATTGCTGTTGTATAAATTGCTAAATCACCATATAAATAGATACATAATGATAGATAGAATAATAAACGACCTGATTTTGTAAAATATAATTTGGCCATTTCACCCAATTCAACTTTATTATTCAGACTATAATAACGACGTCTTATCCTATTGATATTCATAATGGCAGTTGATTCGGTTGTATTGTCAAGATCGGAGTAGGAATCGGCAGGTACTTCACTCTCCTACAAACAAACAAAAATGCAATCAACTAAAAAAACGTTAAGATCATTTACGAAACAAAATACATCGATTTTGTGGGACTTTATACGTCTGAAATAGATTGTTGCATTAGCACACGCCATTGTTTCTATAACGAATGTTGCAGTTATAAAACTGACTAGTGCTAACATAATTATGAGTATTGTACTGAGTAACCAGCCAGCACCGGCATAAACAGCTGGTAGAGTTAGGGCTCCTGTTCCCACAATTAAATTGAAAACATAGACTAAACCCACCTGAAAACAGACAATTGCCAAGTGTAATTAATACAAAAATTACAGAAATAAATAAACTGTATACCCATGATGAATATTCATCGGACATTTTACTGAATCAATACGATAAGATCAACGAATCTTTTCATTTTGTTTCGAAACCGAATTTTTATGCTTCCGTGATGCTGAATCAGCTGTCAAGTTTAGATGTGTCATCCTTGAGAACTGATAATGACACAAGAATCTACCTTGTAAATATACAAAAAGGTGTTGTGTATTTAAAAAATAAATAAATAAGCAATTAATAATTTTTAAAATTTGTGGAATTAATTTTTTGAAAAAATAATTATCAGAATTCCTCTGCTGTAATAGCTGATAGGTGGCAGCACTTGTAGTACAATTTTGATTCGCATAAAAACCCTTAGATGCCAGTACTGTACACTTCTTCAAAATTGAAGCACAAGGATAATTAAAAGGAAATCTTAGTTAATATAACAGGATTTCAAAGATAAATCCACGTTTCTTCATTATATATGAATAAATATTCAATGATTAAACACACAATTAAGAAATATTCCCCCTTTTCCAAATGATAACAAGACCCTGAAGATCACTTGTAGCCAACAGTGATTCATTGTAATTAAAACTGATACCAAGAACTGTACTAGCGTGGCCTTGTAACGTATTAACAACAGCTCTATTGCCGATTTTCTCGACATCAACAAAGTACACGCTTCCATCTTCACTTCCAGTCACTACAACAAAAAATCCAAATTGAAATTCGTATTTTATTCAGAACGAAAATCCAACGTACCAACACAGGCACCTTGACGGAACGACATAATCGGACAGAATGTTGATCGAACAATATGTTTTTGTTGTCGATTTTGGAATTTTCGTTTCAACTGAAGCGTACCTTCACAATCCATAACGCTAAATAAACAAATTGTGTTATTCGTTGCGTTTACCAATAATAATGGATCACGCGCCTCTCGACTAATCCAGGCGCGATAACTAAGATTCGTTATCGAACAATTTCCAGGACCAACACTTAGTTTTCTTGTCTTACATAATCCACCGTTAATTTCATAGAATATCGATACGATTTCACCCTTAAAAAAACAACAACTGTTACTTTTGATTTATTTTAAAATTAGATAGTTACTTTATCGTTTCCAGCCCAGAATAATTTCCCATTGGTGTCTACAGTCAGACTTAAGACATTGCCACCAATACGACAAACGTTCTTCATATAACGCCCTGTAGAAACGTTAGCGATACGTAATTCACCCCGACTATTACCAGTCTAAATTCCAATTAAGGCTCAAAGTATCGATTATTAATTAAATTAAATTAAATTAAATTAAGGATACAACAAATAGATTGTTGTTAACTGGTTGAAATAGACAGCAGAATAGTTGTGCATTGTTTGGATCTTGCACGATTCGTAAACAACTAAAATCTGAAACTTTCCACACTCGACAACTACCATCCAATGATGTGCTTACAATTAAATCGTTATCTACCGACCAATCAAAACCTGTAGAAAATCATTAATTAACAATAATTCTAATAACTTTATAATTATACCGGTAACAGCTTGGGAATGTCCACGTAAAATCGCTAATACTGCTGGTGGTTCACTGGTGACGTCACATATCGATAGGGTTGAATCCAATGAACTGCAGCACAATTTCGATTGATCATTATTGGCGAATTTCACCATCGTAACAGCATGGGAATGCTACAATCAACAATAAAATCAATTTATAATCAAATTATAATACAAAAAACTACTTGATCGAATATGTGGTGGACACCAACGAAAGCATAATTTTCAGCTATTGTATTACCACCAACTATAGCCCTTGATGCTTCCGCTTGTTTAGTTGGTACAACTCGGCCAGCTGTTGATACAACCGGATGATAATCACTGGACACACTCATCTAGAAATCACCAAGATAGAGATATTTCAACAATATTTTTTTATGAAATTCACCTGTCTAGAATGATTAGACGAACTTGATTCAATTCCAGGTGAACCGTAACGTTGTTGTAATAAAATCGAACGTAATTTAATGTATTGTTTCCATTTGTCGGAATCTCTTTCAGTTTCGCGTAACAATTGACTACGTCTTCTTATATATAAAGTTCCTAAAAAATGAGATGTATATTGTTTTTGTGAATTTTTGATAGAATTAGAACTTACGAAAATTCGGACTATTAGGTGCTCGATGGGCATTATAACGGGCATCTAAAGCAAACACTTGTTGTTGGAGAGCTGTTGTCATTATTCAAATATTGAACTTAAATCAAATTTAAATTGAAAATATTGATATCAGACAACATATGATAAGAAACAGCTGATTATAAAACAGTGTTGCAACAAAGTCGTATCGCTAAATCAGTAGAACTACTGATGATTTTTAGCAAATTTTTAGATTTTTTTATGTTTACATAAACATACAAACATCTAAATAAAGTATATAAATGAATATAAGTTTGTGTACATATGTATTTTATAAAAAAATTCAATTTTTTGATTGGTTAGGTTAAACTCAAAATCGGTAGATTTACTGAAAATGTCGCACGGTTGTAATAATTTGTAACCGCTAATTGTAGCTCAAAATAGCATAGAGCGCCATGGGCAATACAAAAAGTCTAAAATAAAATATTGTATAACAAGGGACTGAAGTGCAGTATATCGACCCGGTTATTGCCGTCCCTAGGGATTAAAAGTGATACTTTAGTAGTTTTAGTACCTGTAACAAGGAGCTAAACAACCCACTTTAGTCCCGAAAGTGTAAAAAAAAAAATATATAGTTGAAGGAAATGGGAGTGGTCCTAACGTTGGAAGTTGGGTTTTTTAATAAAACATCGAAGGAGTTGGGGCCAATGTTTGTCTAGCCATCCACACGGTGGAACTTATCTCATTCTAACTGCATCGATTGAGAAGTTGGAGCTGCTTGGAAGTAACTGAGCTTGGTCCCAATGTCTGGACTCTTTAACAAAATTACTCGTCCAACATGAGCCAATGTTTACACCAACGTTGGGACCAATGTGTGGAGCCGGCCTTAGGAGTTGAGGGGAATTACCGATAAAACATTTTTTCTATCGAGAACGAGCTGACGAATTAAAATAACACCAAAGAAGTGTTTTGTTAACAAAGATAAGTGGCGACCAAACATAAACAATAATAATCGTTCAGGAAAACTTATCGGCTGGGAATGGGTGATTCAGTGATTTTAACATAAACAGCCATATCGTTCTCTATTGAAAACATCCACTTGATTCTAGACAAACTTATTGCGACTTGCAAAAGGGGGGTAGAGAGAAACTAGCATGAAATTAATATTGCTGTGAGAGATCATTTCATTTTTATAAGTGATTTCAAAGAGTGTGCTTGTAAGGTGACTACAAATATACGAATACAACAAGATGGATCTGTGTATTACTGTGGAAACAGTAAAATCCGTATTTAAAGATATATCACCATCTGATTTTGTTAAAATGAAAATTCCTGAAAAAATTGAAATTGTCCATCCACGACTGAAAGAGAAAAATTTGATTCCTCAGTTATTGTTGGAAATGAAAAGTGATGAAATTACGCAATATACATTGATGTTCTTGGACGGAGTCTCTATGCCGTTTGTTGGAAATATTAATAAATATAATTATGCTATAGCATATGCTGAAACGAAGCAAGTGAAATCAAGATTACTGTACGAACGGGCAAAATACCTTTTTAAACATCGACTTTATGACGAATTTTACGCTGTAAGTTGAATATATTTTTCCAGAGAAATTTCTATTTTTATTATTATATGTTAGGATCTTAATCGTGCATTGACAATGGATGGCTTAGCGGATAATCAAGCAGAAATTCAAACATTAAAGAAACAAGCAGCTCGTTTAAAAAAAGTTTATAATCGGCCATATGGAAAATTTTACCAAGAACCACCAAATATAGACGAAATAAATCCGAAAATACCAAGTGCCAGTTCGTCAATTAAAATTGAAACTGATGATACCAATGGTAAACATATTGTTGCTACTAAAAATATAAAAGCTGGTCAAGTTTTAGTTGTTGAAAAACCATTTGCGGCAACCTGTGAAATTGCACAACCGCCACTGATATGCCATGAATGTTTTCAGCGATGTTATAATTTGTTACCATGCGATAATTGCGTTTATCGTTTCTATTGCAGTGATGCTTGTAAAACAACAGCATGGAATACTTGCCATAAATATATGTGTCCATTGATGAAATCTTTAAATGTTATTTGTAAGGTGTGTCCAGATACTCTTTTAGCATTGGAAATTACTGTCAAAAATCGTAGTAAATATCGATATATCGATGAATATAACTATTTCTATGACTATGACAATGGAGAAGGTATCGATGTTGATAATGGAGAATATTCATCGACCAGTTTTCGTTTATTGTGGGAATCTGCAGGCAAGTTAGAAGATGTGCCATATGAAAAACAGATATTTTCCGCTTATCTAACAGTTGTATTTTATGAATGGTTGATTACACATACCGATTTCTTTGATGATTTTGAAGATAAGAAGGGTTTCATGAAGGTGTTGTTTACAATGCTGTGTCTTCTTAATAAATCTTTTACAATTGGATGTATCAGTGGTACCGCATTCGATCACAGCCAATGCAAGCAAATTGGACAAGGTTTATATTCAGTTGGTAGTATTTTCAATCATTCTTGTTGCCCCAATATTTACCAGACATTTCATGGTTCAACTATTGTAATGAGAACGATCCGAGCGATTAAAGCTGGTGAACAGTGTTGCATTTCATACAAGTAATCTATATTATATTTATTTATTTTTCATATATCTAATTTTTTATTTGTAGTTTCAATCATTTGTATTACATGTCTGACAAAGATTTTAGACAACGAGAATTAACAAACTGTTTCCAATTGAAATGTCGATGTGAAGCGTGCGTAAACAATTGGCCAATATTGAACATTCATCCAAATGAACCATGGTTAAGATTTGGATATTTAATTTCACCGAATTTTCTTAAAGGTAATGTTGAAGCTGCTAAAATTACATTACAAAGATTATTAGA
Organism: Mylabris variabilis; assembly: GCA_037464815.1. Classification (NCBI taxonomy): domain Eukaryota; kingdom Metazoa; phylum Arthropoda; class Insecta; order Coleoptera; family Meloidae; genus Mylabris; species Mylabris variabilis. Next base: position 30,240 of record JAZBGW010000017.1, read on the forward strand.
AAAACTTGAAAAATTCGAATCGAAAGAACCAAATAGAGACGTTGTACTATTACAATGTCTATTAAGAGTTTGCTTTCGAATTTTTGGTAATAATATTTGCTCTTTAAATGACATATAAAATCGATATCGTTTATACTATTTTTTTGTATTTTGCTTTTTGTTTCAATAAATTTTTTGTATTTTGTTTCAATAAATTCTTCACACATTAAGTATTTTTCAGTCTTTTATTTTATACAAATATCCTTAATATTTTTGAGGGCTGAAGTACGTTAGTACGATATAAAAGTTCCCAAGTGCGTTTTGCGTTTAAAAACGCGCGAAATTTTGAAGAACGCCTAAAATCAAGCCTTGTGATTGGTTGAACAACAAAAGACTTGAATACTGGGGAACCAACAGAATAGAATTCTCCACGTTGGTTGCTGAGAAAAATTATTTTTATTTGATAAAAACGTTACATTCTACACAAAATTTTAGTTTCCAAAATTCAGTAAATCTAAAAAAAATATTCAAAACAGTAATTAAAGTTAACAGCCGCTTGGTGGCGTATTGGACATGGCTTTGTTGACTCATTTAGCCGTTAGGTGGTGCTAAAGCAGGCGGGGATTCTGTTACAAGTTTTATTAAAAATTTATAGAAATTGTTGTTAAATATATTTAGATGTGCAATATAGTTTTTAGCCCAAAAATTTCGTGTCAAATTAAGGTAAAACCAAATGTGTTCCAACTAATTAAGAAGCTTAACGTAATCCAAATACAAACAAAATTCGACTATTTATATCGTGACGTTTCGGTTGTCGTCGGGTGCTTTCGTTTGGATGTGGTTACAGTGCGGCGGGAAATTCGATTTACCATCACTCAAGTTCACGATAATCGGGAAAAAATGTTTTAATGATTAATATAAACCGATAATTCGGCTGTGATTTTAATAACTTAAATTCTTATTGTTTCTATGCATTTTAGTGATTTTTTAATAAAGTACATTAATGAATGGTAGTAAGTACAGGTGAGTTGATTTATAAATATTATAGGTAGAAAATAAATAAATTTAACGACTTGAATTATACGAGAAAATAAGTAATTTACAGATTTTCGTAGTCAAGTAACAAATTTTATTAGATAGAAAATACAAGATATTTTTAACTACATACAACAACCCTTTAAATAAAAAAAAAAAAACCAAATGCAAAAACCCAAATTGGCAATGATAATAATCGACGGCAACATTCCTTATTTCATTGAATTCACATGTGTAAAATCTAATTAATCTTTTGTACAATAATATTTGTCAACAACCGAAGTATAAATAAATTAAAACAACAACAAATAAAATGCAGAATACTATCTAATATCACACTTTAAGTATGATGAAAAATAAATCCCTTTGAATATACTCTCTATGATGATGCATTATCATCTTGTTGACTCTGTTGTGGATAAATTGGACGTCCCATAAACAGTGGCCCCCTATTATCACCAACTATACTACCAGTACGTCGACGCACAGTTGTATTGGTTTCTTTATTCGTTTTCTTTTTAATATATTTAAATACACCATCACCAGGCAATGATGGTATCAATTTCGGATGTGCATACCATAGACGATACGTAACAAACCATGTTAAAATAGCTATAACACCACCAAGGAATTTCTCGATCATTACATGATAATACAACATTGTGCAAATTAACATAACATCCCACATTAATTGGAACAATGTTATTGTTATGAATAATATTCGTATCGTTGGTGTGAATTTCTGATAATTGTACTGTAATTCTTTTATTTGTTCATTATCTAAATTCCTTAACGGGTTCAGATACTGTGATGATTCATTTGACGATCGATGGTGATTCTCTAAACGTAGATGCTCCTTTATACTGTCCCAATTCTCAATACATCTAGCCTCTTCAATTAAAAATAAACTACCATAAATTAGAATGAACGTATGCCCGGAAATGTCGAAACCATTCCAAATATTACCGGATTGTAAACATAAGACTTTTGTACGATAATTTCGTTGGCCACATCGTCCAAATGAGGCTTCGATCATATTGAATAACGTTGTCCAGAACCACCAGAAGAACGTTGCTATTACTATACGTAATAGATGGTCTTTTACAATTCGTTGTTTCTGGCCACAACAATAAATATACGTTGTAAATACAACGAATGGTATTATTAATAATAGATTCCAACCCCATGCGAATTTTACAAAGTATCTATTAAAGAAATTATCGGATCGAGAGAGATACATTTTCGGTACTGTTGCCACATCACCAATTAATGATATTAAAAACAATGTACCTAGATAGATTGCAACTTTAAGATTTGTATCGAAAAATAATGATTTCTTGCATAAATACAACACCATCAATGTTATTGTTTCTTTAATTGAAACAGGTTCACTTGTTGGTTTCGTACCACGTTGATCCACGTTCGTATCACTTACAGTTGGACGAAAATTTAATCTTGTTGCGTGTAGAGGCCGTCGTTTTGTCGCCATTATTACTACAATTATTATTACGATAATAATGCATTGAATGATTCAGGAGAAAAATTGATGAATTTATTCAAGATAAATACGACCTTTAACCACACTTTTAATTGTCATAAAATTACGCTCACGTTAGGGATATTTGGAGCTTTATGTTGGCCATTGATACTCAGTACAACTAATTGTCGCGCTAATATCTTCGAACCTTAAACAAAAATAAGTTTACATCGGTAGAAATACGACAGTAAATAACAATTTCGAAAAATTTATCTCATAAAAACCATATTTAAATAGAAACATCTCAATTTAAATATCGTAATTTAAATCTCACATGTATCCCACTTATTGAGACGAACTGGTTTTGTTGATTGCTATCGTCGCGGCATCTATTGGGATTAAGAAGA
>JAZBGW010000017.1:35300-46239 GCA_037464815.1 Mylabris variabilis
CAAAGAAATACGCAAGAATAAGGGGAGTTAAAGGAGGAGAGAGAGAGAGAGAGAGAGAGAGAGATAAGTTGAACGAATGTGGATAGGAAATGTCTTTTTGGGGTCATATTCCACTGACTCTTCGAATTATATTCAATCTCCGGTAACGGATACAAAAATGGATGTTACATTGATTTTTTCTGTATATTTATTTATATTGGATTATTATATGCATACATATGGATGTATTGAATTTGGTTTTATTTTAGAATACATCACAAAAGCGGTAATGTTATTGAGCACACGTTTACATGCAAACATTCATTTTTGAATCAATACGAACAAGGCGCTATACATAAAATATTAAAAAAAACACACATACACAGACACAACCATGGACTTATTTCGAAGTTCTTTGGTTGGCATCGAACTGGGTCGTTTTGATAAATTATTCACAACGAAAAAATTGGTCTCGTTTAATCATGCCCTATTGATTTAAAATAATAACAATATTGACAGCTCTCGGGAAAGTTTACAATACATCATTTCTTCCTGCTTATAGATATACAACACAGCAACAACGAAAAAAAAAGTTTGCATTGTGTAGTGTTCTACCAGATGCTGTTGTTATTACAAAGACGATAGCGATATCAATCATTCTGTGGGAAATCTGTCACATATTGTTTACCTATAGTTCGATATGTTCTGTCGACTGTACGTCAAATTTATACAAAAATTTTGTGTTGTTTACATAATAGTACTGTGATACACAAGCACACACGTGTGATGGGTTGAGTTCAGCCAGTTCTTCACCATTAGAATATTATCGAGGACGTGCCTTGGTGACTCTTACAAAATCAATAAAGGGGGAATTTTTAATAAACCTCCCTTTCTAGGAGAGTAATCTCGAAACAATATGTATCATTCACACAGCTTCTGATCCATAACTTTACGAATTCTATTGTTATGATTGAAAATTGTTTTGAAATCCTCCAAAATTGTCACAAATTTCCACAAAGCCCCTTTATAATACAATCGAGATTAGGTATATAAAATGAAAATCGACAAGAATACGATAGAACTATTGTATAAGAAAAAAAAACACGTTAATTATTCCACAATTGTTTAGTAAAGTCGACGATTTATTCTTGACATGACTTGATTATTACACCGAATTACAAATAATTCAATTAATCTAATTTACAATTAAAATTTTAATGGATCGTTTAGCGACTTTTTTGTGGCCGAAATCATAATCAAATTCCGTTAAATTAGTTTTGCGTGCCGTTGACGGTATAAATTTTTTCTTCTCCACACCACCCCCTTTCTATAGCATTCATCCGTTCGAATTTTTATTAAATCATTAATTAATTATAAATGCAAAATCAACTATGATGAATTTATTTGTTTCGGCACTAATTAAAATTGATCAAATAAACAACGAATAATCAATGAATAATAATGAAAAATCGGTGTTGTATTGAAACAAGAACACGTTCGCAAAATATACGTATTAATAATGATCATAGAACGATGACAATAAATCCTAATTAATTTTTATTTATAAATCATGTTTGTGCTAATTAATTAAGCCTAATAAACTTTACGTTAGACGGAAAAGATTCTTTTCTTCTTAAAGATAGAGAGTTCGGTCTAAGAATGTTAATTTAACTAACTAAAGTTCCATTAGTTCTCGATGAACAATATATAATTAACAGAAACTTTACTGTGGTTTCCGCAATATTCCTACCTGTGCTAGTTCTATCTAAATAACAGATAAAAACTTTTTGTGTTCTTTTTCTATTTCATTAACCATTGGAACAGGTAGAACAATTTAATTAATCTATTTTCGTTTGAATATTTTTGAAAATAGAAGTGCATTTACAAAAAGAATACAAAAGCTAGTAGAAATTTTCGGTAGATGCAACAGTTTCAGTTCTAAGCCCCTATTTCCTCACCGGATATTGAATGCTTACTACCAGCCTGTTTCATCTAATCTTGTAGATTATTGAGTATTTGGCAGAATTAGAATTAATGATAGGTAGCTTGAACGGTTCAGTGAACGAATAATTTTGATAACTCGACTCTTGCGTCTAAACGCTACTTTGTAGACTCTTAGACTAATTCAGGCTTGGAATTTTTGTAGAAATGGCCTTAATTATTCTCCAATTTATTTTATGATGAATGTATGATTTACATACGTAGCTATTTGCAAGGACTGATGAATCTTTAAAAATATGCTGAATAATGTAGCTTTTCCTACTAAAATTCTGATGATGAGGGTAAGACGGTTTTGAATAGGTGGATATCTTTAAGCATTTCTCTTTTAGCTTGAAGCTATTTTCAGAAAGCGCTTATCCTAAATATTAGGCAAATTTTTTTAGATATTCAACCGACCCCAAAGTTGTTTATTATTTCAGTAATTTAGATTGTTATATTAAATGGTTTATCCTTCAATTTTGGACTGTATTTTAATTTATGTTGTTTATTAAATTTTCTGAGATGAACAAGAATAATTACAGTGTCCCTATTTTATCTTTTATTAAGCGTTTTATTTTTGTTCGTCCTACTTCTAAAATTAAATCTTTGCATAAATAAACGTTTCGATATTTTAGTTTCCTGTAGTAGTTCTGTTGTATTTATAGAATTATTGGATATTTTAAAGTAAGCAAGTTGTGTTTTATGGTAGATTTAATTAATATACAAAATAATTCTATTAATGTAGATTTATTTCGACCGCTTAATAGTTGCCAACGCTCACCGGAAGCCATTCAATATCCTCTCGCATATAGTGGAATTACTAACGAAACAACAACAATGCAACTTTGTTCTATTGACGCAAAACGTAATCGACTATAATTCATAATAGTTTGCGTTTATCACAATGTTACTTCCACTAGTAGTTGTAAATGAATTAAATATTGTTTCATTTATAACTATATACGTAAATAATTAAATACTTGATTAAGTCTGTAAGTAGAAATTTCAGTCTATTATCCACGTACATATGTATAGGTAGATGCTTTTAAATTTAACTTGATGATATACATAGTGAGAGTGGGCAAAAGGTGCACATTGCAAATGACATACACGTAGACAGGAGTGGAGGCGAACCTAATGAGACTCAACGGGATGTCTAACTAGAGGGAACGGCCATAAGGGTGGTTTTATACTCGAAACGGACGGCAACTCCCTACCAATCAACCGAGTAACTTTGCAATACAGTTAACGTTATTTATTTCAGCTTTTTAGATTTTATATATGCGAATGGAAAATACTTTGAAATGGGAATCGATAAACGTTGATAAAACACTAGAAACAAACAGCTTGTCAGAGGAATGAGATTGATTTTGTCACAGTGTAATTGACAACAAAACACATCTATTCCTGTCTAGTTTTTGTCACATTTTATCCAATCTTATTATATCACAACTACATCGCAAATATGCATGGTGAATGATTTGAACACATTATCCTGGACAGATTTTCACCCTTTCGGGGTTCGATAGCTTTAATGCGCCTCAGCTTTTATATAACAGGTGTAAACTAATGCCGTGCTGATCGTTTTCTGTGATATAAATAGTCATTAACATATATGGAATTGTAATTTATGAGTGAGAAAGGTAGGAAATGGGAGGGCTTTGATAACACACACCGAGAAAGGGACTTGGGGAAATTTTGTTATTATTTATTATTATTTTCATGATGATTACATAATCCACAATATGTATCCGTGTAATAAAAACGATTTTTCATTATATTGTGTTGATTTTTTTCTTATATTATATGTATACCTTGCGTTCTAACATGTTGATAAAAATCTAAATGATATTTGTTTCAAATTAATTAATTAAAAGGCAGCCAGGAAACAATATTAAACGCTCCAGTTCGTAAATTTATTCATTACAGCTTTGCTGTTTCGGTAATTTAACTCCAGATAAAAAAAGAACGACAAGGAGAATTAAAGCCCAATTAAAGGATAATCTTTATGTGAAACGGCAGCGTAATATCTTTAGTCAAAAATTCTATTCGCAGTCATTTTATTCAAGGTTCCACTTGATTACGAAGGTCTCTTATCGTGAGTGTTGTTATTATTGTTGTTGTTAACTTAATTTTCTTTATCTGGCTCGTTTATTAGAAGAAATTGACAAATAAAACACCACGAAACATAATCACTTGTTCCCCACAATAGTAGTTGTACAGTTCATTTTGTTTAAATGGTAAACTAATCAACCGAAGAACTGCGATATTTAGTGAAAACCGATGAAATATTTGGGGTGATTTCACCTCTTTTCAACGCTTAATTGATTAAATTTCCGCCACATTCAAATTGTGTTGACATAAAAGCTCTGACCGATTCTTCAATTACTGTTCCAACGTATACTTTTATTATAAAATGGGATCGTATTCAAAAATGCATTAGAGATTTTTTAGGGATTCAATGGAGAATTTGATCAGACTCCACAACAAATCACCTCTGAAAATGATCTCTATCGAATAAAATCATTGATCACAGACACACTTTTTCGCTATAAATACATAAAGGTCTAGTAAAAAAAAAATTATAAGTCTGGTTTTATCGAGATTTCGGAATCTCTAACATGTGTCAGATTAGCATACGCTTGTTATTTTTGTCCTAATGAAACAGTTAAGTATTTTGAAGTATATCAAGTTACTGTCAAGAGTTAAAAGCAAAACCCTCCCTATTTGCATTATGTAAACTTTTACTTAAAACACGCAAAGCTTCAATACAATCTTAATTTTTATGTTGCCCTTGGATAGAAATCGTTGCATATTTATGAATGGAATTTTAAATTAATTTTGATTGTTCTAACCATGAACGTGAATCGCTAGAAAACCTTTGAATGTATTCATGAGAGTTAATATGTGGATTATTTATGGAGAATAAAATCACTTAAATAAGCCACTTTCAGTTTCTAAACAAACAAAAAACACTAATTCTATTTACATATATACAAATTATAAATAAAGATATTCGAATTATAAGGGCGGACGATACTGTCAAGATTGCTAATCGTAAGGCACGTTAGATTGCGTGCCTTCACAGGCGCCAACTGCCAAATTAAAAAGCGAACACACTGATTTTTAAAATCAGAGTTACATTTAAATTAAACTTCACCAAGATGATATAAGGATATAAAGGATAGGGGGATTGAATGTAATACAGTTGGGTGCACATCGCTGTTCTGCCACCCCTCAACAACCTTTAATTATAAAAAAGCGCTGGTCATAGTGTAACCTTTTATGTTTTAGGCGAAATAACGAATGGTGTTCCGTTTTGAAACATCAGTGCTTGTTTTTTTCACTTTGTTTTACGTTTCAATCAAAGAGAAAGCGGATTGCTACTTGTTCCGTTCTTTTTTCTCATTATCTGTAAAACAAACAAACAAAAAAAGAGGCCAACTGTGAATATAGGAATAGTCAAATTGTACAAATTTTAATGAATAAATGCAAAGCACATTTATGTTTTCATTATAATTGAAATTTATCTTTGAAACTTATATTTAAATGGCTGTAGATATTTCGGTAACATTCGTGTCAAGAATTTCAGTTAGAACGTTGATATCCAAGTTTTAATGGATTGTTGCGAAACAAATTTTCTTACATTTATGGTAACTCATATCCCAACTGTATAAACTAGACGTGGATCGTCAACAAGATTCTCTAAACTTGTGCAAAGAGGTTACAACCGGTTCATATTTGTTGTAAAACTTATAGTTAGTATTCAACATTTTCCCCTAATGTAATGTATAATGTACCTACATTTATAGTATGTATGTATCTATATCTATATTATATAAATACATGTCACTTTAATTATTATTTCGTAGAGTTTGTATTCTGATCTTATACTGGCTTGTTTCATTATTCTAAAGATTATATGCGTCGCTCCATCAGCATTAGCATCTCTAATAAATGGACGTTAGAACATATCTAGGAGCGTGGATTCGGCGACTGAAACAACACTAATCCTTATCAAAATATTTTGAGCGAATAAACATTGGTAAATCGATGCGGTTGTCCCAACTCATAAATCATGTCTTTGTATGGACATTTTCTCTAATCTATAGTTAATTTGAGAATTTACACTATCTAACTTGTGTTGTTGCTTTAATTGATTATATGTACAACAACTATAATAGCACATCGAAAGTTCGTTTACTTTAAACACAATTTATTTTTATTATTCCTATTTTTTACCTCTCAAGAATATGATCGTCTCCAGAGTATTCTGATTAGGTTCATCAATTCTTCCAAGTTTGTGATCACACAGCTGGATAGTGTCTTATTCTTTTTCTTATTATTATTATTAGTAGTATTATTATTATGACCTAATTTGTATCCATCTATATAACCGTAATTATCAAAGAAAATTCATCTTTTGAATTAAAATCGTATTCAATGTGAAACAATAAGCAGATTTACTATTTGGTTTTAAAAGAGCATTTCCCACGATTGTACTTTTGAACAAAAGAAAAAAACATACAGTGTGTTTGTATTTTTCCTCTCATCTACGTTCATTGTTCGGTTTACCTAGCTGCGTTTCGAAAAAATTACTACTAAAGAGGAAAAAGTGGATTATCTACATGGGGAAAAAGCGAGAGACAGATGAGATGTTTTTGTAATGGAAACACAAATTAAAGCCAAGTCCTTTCAAACAGGGATACGAGCAATGAAAACTCGGCTAATTGAATTAGTCATTATGCCTAAAAATTGAAAACGGATCTATGTATAGTATATTTAATGGTGCATATTTCAGTCGTTTACCGAGATGAATACCGGCAAGACTTATTTACAAAGAATTTTCAATGTAAAATTGACGACAAAATACTTATGCACGACTCTAGAGCTTTGAGAATTGAAATTACTCAAAAGCTCGATTATTGGATTCGTAATCCTTAAAGATGTTGTGCTGTTAGTCAAGATCTGCATCGACATTAACACCGTATAAATTAGTGATTTTTCTATTGATTTTATTGATTGTTGACGTGGGGTTTGATATTCGAGATTTGATTAATTCTCATATCTGGCACGTTTGCTCTACATTAAGAACAATTCCGTCGACAAATACATTGATCGAGGATAGATTTACTGACAGTATGGTGTACTTATAGGGAACATGTTCAATACGTGATTTACACTCGACGATTTCCGATTGAGCTGCATTTTCTTCGTCGACAGAACAAGACAAAAAAACCGTCGGTGTATGTGAGAGCATTGAAGTAAATAGATATATAGTACAGGATAGTGGTTTTGGATTTGGTGTGGTAGAATCAGGACCTATACAGGGTCAACCAACGTACATACTGTTCCCAGCTGTTCATTACAAAACATACCCATAAATAATGTAACAGCAATTGTCATTGGGTATGAAATATTTACAGTTGACCTGTAAGACACAGTGTAACAGTCATGCGTGCAATGTTGGCATGTGTCTATCGATTATGAAGCACGACAGCAACTCAAGTGCTGGCGACGGTACGGTATGTATGCCCCTATCGAAATGTCGACGCAATTTCTATTAATCATTGAATAACGTAATCAACATCCCTATACAAGAAGATTGCCAAAGTCAAATACAGATGCCTAACCTATTAAAAGCCACAACACTTCTGCGAAACGATTTCAATTTAAACGTCGATCAATTAAAATTTCAACGATAAAATTGATAAATGTTGACCAATGAGATAAAAATTTCTATATATCTCATAGTTGAGATCTTCGTATGTTTTAGGCCAATTGTACCAATCAACCACAACAACGTATACTGACCGAAACATACTCAATTCACCCATACTGTCCGACATGAATATTTCATTTTAATTTCCGTACGGCAACAAACGCTACTACAACTTTGTGTGAATTAAACTGGGAATTATTCAAATTTCAACAAACCACTTGTGCGAAATTTTATAATTAAATATGTATTTGTAATGAATTATAGAGTCAAAATGTAGAGATCTGTTTATACAGACAAATCATCCTTAAAAGTTAATAGATATTTAACAATTAATTCTGAGATTTATACGAGAACTTACAAGTATCTTGGAGCTTAATATTATGGATTGGTTTAAATTAGATATAGCTCGAAAAAGGCAATTTAATAGCAGAATTTTCCTTATAAACAGACAACTTAACAGCTTCATTGAGCTTCTTATTTATGTATAAGAAAAGGAAAACGCCCCCATAAAGGATTCTATTCATATTATGTCAAAGTTTTTATTCAATCATCAACAAAAGTAATACGAACATCATCCAGGTGTATGTGTGCGGCATCCATTATTTAAAGAAAATTCTCGTTTAGCGTCTCTTTTAACAAATCAGTTCTCCATTAAACTATAAAGGAATACAAAATTATAGATTTTCCTTGTTGAGACCCTGTATTCTTCTCCTTTATAAATATGAAATCACCTTTAATAATTTAACATTTTCTATGTATTGGGTGGGTTAGATAGAGAATAGTTTGTGATAATCTTGCAAATGTCAGGTGCAGTTCATCGTTTTAGTTCATTAAAGGCGTCATCCTTTAAGGTTAACCGTGGATTTTTTCCATGATAATATACCAGCTACCATTAGGATTAATCAATAGAAAAACCATAAATCAAACTATGTAAATTCGTATGTGTAGAGAGGTATTGCTGAAACTCAATATACACGACCACCTCTGAATATCAATCTCAATTAACATGTTTTTTTAATTGACACATTTTCCGGTTGATTTCGTCCCAACATATCAACGTCTATATTATGAATTTTTTTGTCTAAATTGTTTAATTTTTTTTGGCGTTATGTAGAAAAATTGTGGCTTGTTTGTTGAGAATATGAGACGAGAGAATTTAGCCGTTGTTGGTGTATTCGTATAATAGACCTCTTCAAAGCTTGTGTAACTGAAGGCTAGAAATTAATGGTTGAAGAAGTATAGGGAAAAAAGAAGGACGACAAAAATAGTTTTATGCTTGAAAGGGATTTGTATCGGGCTTGATATTCGTGACATATGATGTCAGGAAGCTGTTCGATGAAAGCACAGCCACGTTTAGCCGATTTTGAAAAATAAAATCAACAGAGATCTGTCAGTATCACTACTACAACAAGAACAACAACCAACGTTTTGACAACATCCTCTTATCTTACTTAATTTAATACCGCCGGTCTTTTGTCTATTGTATAAAATTTAATAGATAAAACTGGGCTTTATTATAATTACCCATCCAAATGCTATCAAAATCATAAAAATACAACTGTATCTATATCGATTATCGTTTATTGGATGGCAATATTTCAACAGCTACCATTTGATAATTCAAACAAAATTTGTAGGTCGTTGAGAATGTAATGATAGCAAAACTAGAATGGGGAAATTTAATAAAGTGTCGATTTGTATTGAAAGTAGTTTCTTCTTTTTAACGGTAAATGGGTCATCATATAGTATGTGCGACTAAACGTAAATTAGAATGAATGTCAGTGCTCGTGCTGAAGTGTGTGGAACGTGCCAATTCAAAGATTGCATGATGTCGGCACATCGTTATCACACATAACTCGAAGACATTAAAATAATGAGATTTAAACATTTCTGCACATTTATCGATGCTTTTATTTTATTTTCTCTAAACATAAGAGACAATAATGTACGTTAATATCGCATATTCGTAATTATCATGTGGATATTATATACTGTATTTAGCCCCGAGAGCTAAATTAACATTGTTAATTTGTTATTAGTGTCTCGTTTTTATCGTTAACCTAACACAGCTGGCGATTCCATCCGAATAATCTATTGAATATTCATAGTGAATTCAACAAACTGTTAATTAACCGTGTGAAAATGGTTATTTAATGGATGGTGTTAGCCAACAAGAAGCTACTCAGTTTGTGTTTAGTTTGCAAAGGATATATCCTAACAAACGACTATACCTGATAAATTATCAGCGATAATCAACGTTATAAATTGTTTATTTAGTACTTTTTTATCGAGAAGAACATTGGAAAATAATTCACTGAAATACCTGAGTAATATTATTTTAATAGTGGAGAACACAAAAAGCTTTTATCTCGACAAAAACACGTGCCACGAACATAAGCGATGTTTTTTTCTGTCAGTACAGAGTCTCTGAATTTAAATTTGCAGAAATTCATTTTTTATTACAGGTCTCTTATCGTAGCGTCGTCTTCGTATGCTTCCGTCGCATTATTTGTTTGGAAATGCTAATGATGACTTGTTTAAGGATTGATGACATTTATAAGAAGTTTTTGACAAAAAATTAGATACTGGGAACGTACGCCGTTTGCTTTATTCTAGTCTATTCAGATCTGTAAATAAAGCATTTACCGTTTATTTGTTTAGAGAAATACAATTCACAGTAAATTCTCCTGCTTTTGATGATTTTTTTTATATATAAGTGGTCTATCATATTTTTTACCCGCCTATAAGTACCAAAATTTAATATACAGGGTTATTTACGTAGGACAAAAAGCCCTTATGGCAACTCTCTTTTGTCGAGTGATTCGAAAAATATTTCAAGGATTCATAGGGTATTCGCTGGAGATCATTTTAGAAAAATTAGAATCTCGTAGGTCATTTAGAAGTTGGTTAGAAAACGCTCGTTTTTGATCATTTCGCGAATTTCGAAAACGAACTAAACACTCAAAACGACCTATGACTCGAAGACCTTCCTAACATTGTTTTTTTCGTTTTTCTCCATTTTGTTCTGGAACAGGTAAGACTGTTATTAATTTTTTTTCTGGAATGCAGTGGAGAAAAACGAAAAAATCAATGTTCAGAGGGTCTCCGAGTTATTGCTATTGAAAATCGCGACCCTGTAAAAACGAGCGTTTTTTGACCTACTTCCAAATTTGCAGCGAGGTTCCAATTTTGCTAATTGTAAGTGAATATCCAGGTACACCCTAAAGATCCTTAAGATTTTTAATAATGGGGGTGGCC
>JAZBGW010000017.1:46305-67470 GCA_037464815.1 Mylabris variabilis
TCATTGTGCACCTAACGGTTGGATTTAAGGAAACGAAAATTTGCCTACTCAATTGTTTTCTGTCTTTTAAATAATTACCATCTAAATTTTATTTAGGGATAGTAATTTTAGGGGAAAATTCGGTGTCTTAATTCATTATATTTGTTTAATTCAAGGATCATCTTTATTTCAAAATTTCACGGCTGTTCCTCTCGTGTCATGTTACTAACCATCTTCTACATAATTTAGATACAAATCAATAATACTGACGTGACGTTCTCTTTTTGTTTGTATTTGTGGAAATTAAATTTTGAACAAGCACAAAAGTAGGAACTACAGTTTTATAATATTGGCATAACTGTAATGAAATAGTCGAGAAAATTCCACTGCTTCATTAGATAAAGTTTAAGTGTATTTCATCGTGTAGAAATCCTCCAGACACACTTCACTCTAGTAGTTGCTCTTCATATTTGAACGGTCGGTTTCACAAGGTTTCAGCAATTATCTTTAGAACGCCCAGATTCATCGTTGTTAGTTCAAGAAGCCAAAGCACACCGGCATTATATTATATAGAAAGTGTTTTCGAATAGTGTTACTTAGTGTTGAATAATTCGACTCTATTTCGCAACATTTACTAATAGCGCTAATGCTCCTAACAGATTCACAACACCATAAGCTAAATTCAACTAAATACGCATACATGCGCACCTGTATCAAACCTAAATACAAGACTTAATTAATGATTATACAAGGTAGAAGTGTGGATAAATATGTTAATTGTATGCCCGATTAAAAAGCTAAATGATGGTGAAATTAAATTCCCATCAATCCATAAATCCCTAGTCTAATACAAAAATGGTTTACATTTTAATAAACTTTCTAAAATTGAATTTGTTTTACTAATGTTGTTAAAAGTGTATTGGGGCCAAATGAATTTGCATGTCCCTTTTGTATCGTACTAAAAGCGTTTTGACAAGAAAAACAAAACTCCACAAACATGTTAGAATGGATTAAGGAAGAATTTGCATATTTTTACATAAAACCATGTTTGAGGATTGTGGACAAATCATTTCAATCTCCATCTATACAATTTTTTGTTACGTTTCACAATTGAGCGATTAAGTGGCAGATGATTCAAATGAACGGGGTATTTATATTTACCGGAACATTAAAAATTTCAAATTTTCTACATTTACTTATTATAAAAAAAATAAAAATAAAAATGGATATATTACTTACATTTTTCTACCCTTAACACAAGGAAGCTTAGAGTTGGAAAGTTTGAATTTCGAGTGAAAAATCTTGTCGTAGATTTCCCTTTAAATGTCAACCGTGTAAAATCCATTTATTTCTCCAGGCTAGTTTTAGGCAAACTTACAAGAACGTAACTTTTCGAATAAACACGCCATGTCGTCATAATTCCAGTCGAAATTATACTTTCTTCCTAATTTAAAGAATAGCTCTTATTGTTAGTTCCGGATCTTAAAACTCATTCTAATTGTTCTATTCCCTTCACTGTAATGTTTTGAATATGTAAAATTTGCTACTCTGAAGATTTTTTCGTTGCTTGCTCATAAAATTCTCTGGGTGGAATTATAAAGTTTGAACACTTCTAGAAATTTTGTCTTGCTATCAGACCGTTAGCTATATAGTTGGATGTCTCATAAATTCGTTATGCTATCTGCCTACTGTTATAGATGAACCATGACGAAATTAACGAACAAATTGAGTTGTTACTAACATAGAAATTTATTAACAAGTATCTGGATTTATGGTGAATTGGATGAAATTAAAATGCACGAGAGTTGGTGTTCCTGTATCTACTTCCCAACCGTACAACCTGTCCATAAAAGAGAATTATTACCCTAACAGAATAGCAGATTATGTTGCCCCGTTCCTATTATATACAATATAAATGTAGTACGAATAATGTAATATAATACTCACGAATGCTTTATGTGCATCTATTCTACAAGAAATCGTATTTTATTTTTTACCATTTTCCACAATGGTAACAGAAGCAATCAATTGTTTGATCAAGTCGCGATAATTATACGGCTGATCAGATACGGCTGATTAAATTATGTCGATCTAGATTATGTTTGTCGAACCGTCAGCCTATATGAGTTGAAATAAATGAATGAAATCCATGTCTTTCTATGTAAGTAAGATTCCAATCGAAACGAAACTTTACTTTACAATTAGTTGAAATGGAACGCCATATATCGATCATTTACAAATCTTTAAAGCGACATCGTCAACCGAACTGAAATGTAAAGCGGTAACAGTAGGTCTTTGTTGGAAACTTTCAGCTTTTTTTGCTTTATATTTTAGAAGCTTTTCGTGTATAACTGTACTATATGTACTTAACTCAAATACTAACAAAGCAACAACAACAACAATACAACAACGAGAACGAATAGTGAAATTAGGGTGTCTTGAAACGGACGCCAACCTACCTGCAAACGTTTGAATGAAACTTTACATATTAATCATCCCCTGTCCCAATCTTAATCATGCCACGGCTTTCTAACGGGCTTTTATAATTAGACTGAGCGATGTGAACAAAAAAGAACGATGCCAGCAGCGGTAGTAGCAGCAGTAACAAGAATGAAACAATAAACGAGTGCGTTGATGAACCCATTCTGTCAGGGAAACGATTTCACAATTTGTAATTAACGACTAACAACTAATGGCAATTTGTATGATCGATAATTTCCAAAATAGTTGTACACTTTGTTACCGTAAATGATGGTGAATAGAACTGGAAGAAATCACAACGGACCGACTGAGAAACCTTTTTCATTTCATCCCTTAGTTCTTTCAAGTATGTAATAATAACGGTGTGTATAGACGTAGAAGATTGAGAATATAATTTTCTTGTGAGACGGTGGCTATACCCTCATATCGTAAATAACATAAATGAAATTTATTTTTCGACTTTTGAAGGGTGTTGAAGCTGTAAATTTAATATTATTTTACGGGCGCATATATAGAAATAACAGGCCTTCGACATAGCTGTGTTAGTAGCAATCAAAAGCATTTCGGTATAAACGGTATACAACGGCTGGTTGCTCACTTCTCTAGTTATCCATGTGGAAATTTTCGTGTCATATCGAGGAAATATTACAGGAAATATATCAGACGGCTAAAGCAACACAGTAGGATCTTGGCCGTTTTTAGATTTTTACAGTATGTTATTCGTAAAATATTGAATGAGATGTAGACTGTTTCGTTCGTGATATTTATTATTTTGTTTCGCTAGTTTACATTATATTTGAATCGATTTTAGAGCCACGATAAAATTCTATAAACATCTACATGGTTTTATCTAGAATTATTCCAGATTCGCCAACAATACATCACCGTTTGAGAAGCAATAATACAATAGATGTTCATATAACATGAAATGCAGCTATTTATTATCTTTATATGATGATGAGATGAGATACACGATAACCGATCAATATCAGGTAACTTTACGTCAAATTGCAGGATTTTTTCTGGGTCATATGATGAGAATATTTCTCAACGTTGCTTTTATTTATAAACGCTGATTAACTGTTGACTGAATCATCAAGTATTTAGTCAGCAAATCTGTTCGCATCATCACAATTGACATCGATACACGTCAAATTTGCGATAAGATTCAGCATTTTCTGAAAGTTAAATAGTGTGGTTAATATCAAAAATAAGTCATTTGTATGTTAAAGTGTATGATAGAGGCTTTTTGTTTCGAAACTTTCAACTTAAAAAGAATATCTGGACAATTCTTCTGAACTTTTTAAACTCACAAACGTTAATTCCACTTAATTACACTTTGATCTACATTTCAGAAACTAAATAGTCTTCCCTAACTTCTACTATCTTTTATACACAGATTCACAAAATGTACGTTACATACAAGTGTAAAATGAGTGAGGTAATTGGGCGAAACGCCAATATTAATTAAGGCCAACATTTTTACCAATAATACTGCTGGTCAGAATCGAATTTATGCTCTCTGCTAACTTTGTTATTTAAAATGTTTTCTCTCTACATTGAATGCCTACGAACAATGTAAATATTGTTATTAGAGCTTCAGTGTTGTAATCGAATTTATTAAACATCGTTTCAAACAACAAGTGATATCTTTTTATGCCATTACTTATATTTCGATATGGGGTAAGTTTATAATGTTTGGGATTCTGGTAAAATCACGTCTATAAAAAACAACAAGTGTAAATAGTTGTTAAAACAGTTATTACACATAACCAACATTATCGTATTGACAGTTGTGTAAATATTTAGAAACGAATTCCAGTTGTTTTCCAAGCAGTTTGGGCAAAATCGATACACTGTGGACGGGTCTCTTTGAAATTCCTTTAGGTCGAATAAAAACTGTTTCGAATGGTATAAGCAGGCGATATCATCCTTTATTATTCAAATTAAAATCGTTCAAGTTTTGTGTACAATGTACATCAGTAGGTAGAACATTTCTTCTATCTGTTAGATGTTATACTTATATGTAGATAGAAATAGCAAAATAGAGATAACGAGGGCACTTTACCCTTCTATGGTGCTGTATATTGCCCATGTTTATACATACACATGCACACATAAACTGGAAATAACTAAGGTTTTTGCTTAGCATGAAATGGTAATGTTGTTGGGGAACTGAGCTGTCACCGACAGCTGTTTGCTTTAACAAACTACGATATCGCCAATAAACACCAACATCGTCACTATGGCGACCATGCCAGCCCCATTTGTGTGCCCTAGGTTGGGATCCAACAATTGGAACTTTCTCCAACTGTGTTCTTCTTAATATTTCCGAAAATAATTGTAGCAACATCCATTGAATATATGGCGAGATCTGGTTTTGTGGTGAATTCTTATAAGTCACGTTTTTCAAAAGGAAAACTTGTCCAAAGTTCTCTTTAAGGTATTACTCAAGTTAGTCGCCTTTGTCAGTTTATTGCTCACTTTGGTGGAGGCGCCGGGGGACTTTACTGCTATACCAACCATTCTTTTTAACGGGTATACTCCAACAACAACAGCACAAAAAAGTCCACTTTATTCATGAGTAATGTCGTCTACAAGACTTAAATAATCCAACCGGTACTAACCTCCATTACTAATGTAAACAAGATATTGGTGGTAAATAAACAAGTTGCCCCATGATCCATGTTTAGGTATTCGATTTAATTTTCTTGTCGGATTGAATATTTTACAATAGCTTGTAAAGTAATTTGTGTTTTTTTGTTAAAGGTTTGAAAAGGGTCGTCCATCAACTGTTTAAATTTATTCTATGACGTTTGCGTCATCATGCTGGGCAGATCGATATCATTTACCGCTCCCCTTCAGCTAGGAAAAAGTCCGTCTTTTCAACGATCCCTCTCTCTGTTTTTTTTTTTACCAGCTATCAAACTAATTTTATGATTTAGTTCAATATTGAATTTATACAGTTGATTAATTCTCTTATCCACAGATTTACCACTTTGTTTTGTTTTTATTTATGACCAACATTCATTTAATTTTTCCAAGGTTAAGATTATTATTATTATTATTGATGATGATAATCGTTAGTAGAGGTTCTGTTTTCATATACAGTTTTCAAGGATTTCAGTATCTGATGCATGATATATTCATTTTAATATTGTTATTTTAGGTTAGTGGTTATAAAGTTTGTACTATCGTATAACCGAAGCACAATGGTCTGCGAATAATTGGGCCACTTAAACAATGTTCAGTTATTAATTACTCGAGAGCTTGATGTACAATAATTACAACAATCTTTGGCAAGTTTTTAATTAAATAAAAACATAATAATAAGGAATACAATAGACGTAATTTCAATAGTAGCGTTTTTCTATTTGATCCCCTTGGAATTGTAGAATCAAACTGTACGATTTTGTATTGAAATTTTTTTAAAGAATAAATTGTTATAAAACACCTAAACATTGTTATGTTTATCGTTATAAACGTTTCTTGTAACCAAGCTGTTTTATAGCAAGTATATTTTATCTAAATTACCTTTAAAGGCATACAAATATTATTTATATTATATTTATTATAGTATATTATTTTATAAATCGCTTTATAGGCATCAAATATTTATTTATTATACCTACAGTAAACAATTTATTCTGGTATTTTAAGAGATTTATTTGCTCTGTTGAATTTTTCTAAACTTACTTAGAAATGTCCGTCCAAAATACATTTTCCGAAATGACACATGAACATATTTTATTTGACGCAAAATATGTACAGGAAACAAAGCTTAAAAATATTCTTTTTGATATATTACCAGACAGTACAAAGATTTTCTTTCTATTTGCATTACTATATTATT
This sequence comes from Mylabris variabilis, assembly GCA_037464815.1. Lineage (NCBI taxonomy): Eukaryota > Metazoa > Arthropoda > Insecta > Coleoptera > Meloidae > Mylabris > Mylabris variabilis. The sequence goes on from JAZBGW010000017.1 coordinate 52,619, forward strand.
ATCTACAACTTGAACCAAAACTGTACAACATACTTTGGGTTTCTATTCAAACTTAATTTTATTAGGATTCAAGTTTACAATTTTAATCTAATTAGCAATGCTTAAATAGGTCGTACTATATGTAAAGTTAATGAAACAAACAATAAAATTGTAACTAAACATTTTTAAACATAAAAAAATAAATCAGATTTACAAAATATACAAAATTAAATCAAAAAGAGAGATATTAATTGTAAGAATTTACACAATTTTATACCCCTATAAATCGATAAGGGGTTGTAAGGGGTGGTTAATTGTACATCATGCCAAAGATTTTTTAAAAACCATTACAATCATATAATTTGAATTTTGAAAAATATATAATATGGTAAATATTTTAAATAGAGGATAGGTAACTTTAATTTTTAATTTTCCATTAGCAGATTTTTGATGTTGATATGTGGGATAGAAAATCGCAAAAAATCATACAAAAATGGCATACAACCTTAATCTCCAACAAGGCATGAAAACGCGGTTTGCATTTTTTGATAACCCTAGTGAGTCTCCATCATCTAGTTTTTGAGCCACAAAAAATATTTAACCGTTCCAGAAATGTATGGAAGAAACTGATTTTGCAAGGGTAACTTTAACCCCCCAATATCTCCCTTAAACTAAAGTATGGGCGTGAATGGAAAAACACGCATTTCTTAATTTTGTCTCGTTATCTCCTCATCTTCAAATTGCATTTGTACAGTCGGTGTCCTCTCGTCCGATCGACTTAACTCTAAATTTTGACAGTCTAGAGAAGTAATACCGCTCAATTGTAGTTTATTTATCGTTGAATTATTCATCCCACACGCGTATACAAAGATATACACAAAAACTCGTCGGTTATTGCTTGAAATTTTTTGTAGCTTTCGAGTGATGGCGGCGAGAAAAAAATAGCAAAACATCTAAGCCGGCCAGGTCTTTACTGTAAATCATTCAAGTTTTTCTTTTCGTTTATCTGCTAGAATTGATGAAAATGTAGAAAAAGAAAGATCAACACAGATTCTGTGTTATATTACAGTGCCCAAAAGTGATGGGTTTCTGCTCACACACAAAAACACCAATGGCAATAGCAGTAACAACAATAACAACAACAACAACCGAAGAGATGTGTTATTTGCACGTGATTAGCTATTCTAGAATGTTGGTGTGAATACAAACGTGAATAGCACAAAGTTTAGGTTGTTTAGATCAAAGCAAATTGAAATAGAGACCCTAGTTTTTTGTGTTTATCTGTGTATGGTAAAGAATTATAAATTCGAACGAAATCCTCAATGGTTTAGTATAAGTAGACGTAATGATCATTTTTACAACTCTACAACAGTCAAGAACAGATAATGACGAGGAGAAAATTTAAATGGAAATTCAAGTAGATTTTCTACTAAAAGAAATATATAAAGCTAAAATTTTCTCGATAATCGTCAACATCTGTTGGCATCTATAATGAAAGAACTGAATAGTTTACAGCAGATTTTGCTACAAAAAAATCATTGTTTTAGTATTGCTTACAATCTCTGAGCAGTATTATTTCCGCAGCTGTGCAGAGAGTTAACAGAATCACAATTTAGATTGTAAAAAGTTTAAATAAATATGAAGATGATTCGGTTTTGTTGTTTCTATTGCTGCCTTAATTTAACTACATTGCAAGTTGAGGATAAAAATTGAACCCAGATGCAGGTGTATCTACTTATACATAAATAAAAAATTCTATAATGACAATTTTTATGCAAAATTCTACCCTGTTTATTCAATATTCTAAACTGTGTTCTTGTTTTAGATTAAAAACATGGTAACAAGCGAGTAGTTTGTGTAGATTTACCTTCAACAAATCGGTGAGTATTTAAGTTGTAATTGTTGAATTTATCTTCCGGACGTGGCTTGGAATAAAACTCGTTTAAAAGTTGTTGAAATAACAGAAATTAATTAGAGTTTATTTTAAATTTTAATCGTATTATACTAAGAACGAAACGTAACGAGTTAACAAAGAATCTGAATTTGAATCGGTTCAAGTTACAATTCCTATTTCGGTGAAAAATTGGTAAAGCGTTAATGACGGAAACGAAGGGTTTTCTTGGTTTGCATCTTCAACAGTGTATATTGATCATCTTGAACGTTTCCAATTCAAATACCTATCAGCATCGAACCAATATGCCAAACAACTCTGAAAAGTTTTTGATTGATGAATCCTCCAAGTTGGAAGTAATTAAAGTTCTGTTAATCGAGAGTTTTGTAAGTGGTAATAAATGAATTCTTATATAACAGCATGTGGTTCGTTTTCATGACGCCTAAAACGATGTTGAGCTTTTAAAGTAGTAGTTCCTACTACACCTACAGAGATATATTCTTTAAATTCGAGTAAATAACTGTAGTGCCGGCAGCGATTTGAGAAATATTTCAAACAATTACACTGACTTTAAGTTGAAAACCTCGCCAACTCCCGTATTAGATCCAAGTCTAATTTGATTTGATAAAGTGGTTTATTATTCTTTTTTCTACAGCATAATGTATTTTTATTGATTTATATAGCACCAACAGTTCAAGGTTGTGTTTCTAAATCTAGGTACACACGTATATATTTTTGTTTCCAACTGCTCAGCCCTTACAATTACATTATCGATTTCTTCAGTACTGAAACTTTGAAGTGAACGAGAGTCAAAGTTGTTGTATACATATATATTTTGACGTATTATGGCAGACGAAGACTCGTCTCATGTTATCTTTTCATTAAATTTCCAAGAGCTAACTTGGAAGTTGTCCAAACTACAAATTCCCCAAATTATAACAATACTTTTGTACGTATCTAGACAGCAAAACACATATACCATATCTTAGACAGAATAGAATAACAATAAACCAAACCGGAGTTCAATAATCCTTCTGAAAAACAAGTCACAATAAAAATGTCTTAAGAAGTTTCAAATTATAGTCGTCGACGAGGATGACGATGAAAAAAAATTATTATGTTTAGCGTTTACTGACATTAGGATCCGGTATTGTGTCAAGTTTGAGAAAATGGTGAGAATTTCCGGAATATATTCCACGTCAACCCTAAATTCTACACTACTATGTATATATATATACAGTTCTAGCCCAAAAATTCATTTATCACCACCACCATTACCATCACGATTCGAAGAAATACTAGTCTCACAAATTACTTGAACCGTAATCGGACTGAATTTTCGTTAACTTACACCGAAATGGATTTTTGAAATTATCACCGAATTGAATCGATAATTTATTAGTTTTAGAAAATAGGGCGGCGTTCTTTAATTTTTGCTGATTATTGGATATTTAGTTGATTCAGTAGAAATTGCATTTGGAACTGTTATCTGCCATGATGATAACGAGCTTGGTAATGATGATCATCATCGAGCTTGTTATCGGACTGTTGCTTGAACTATCTCGAAGACGTGCTATTGCATTTTGATTCGATGGACATGAGTCATGAAACTCCCAGATGAATTTCTCTCTTTCTCATTCTGTATGCATTAAATAAAACTTTAAACGTTTATTATGTTGACGAATGTTTTAAGATAATGTCACAACTATATCTTCAATATATATTTTTTTAAACTGACTCGTTCACGATGTAGTGGAAGCGAAATGAACAATTCTGAACGGAATAACTGTGCGTGAAGTTGAGGCTATTCGGTTCAAATTTTTTTTGTAAAACTACTCAAATTGTTCTCTACGCCGTGTATTTGTGAAAATGGTCACTCACAAAAAACGTGTAAAAATAAATTCTCGTTATAAAACAAATAAAAATGCTTTATTTACAGAGTAAACGTTGCGTTCTTGTAACTGGGTGGTGTAGTGTTCGTGAATATTTTGATAAGAACAACTGGCACATCATTAACGTGCTTGATAAAAATTTATTATACATTTCATAACTGTGCATCTCATTTTCCAGTTTTAATAGGCACTGATAAACATGAGAAATTATTGTCTAGTTTGTTATAAAAATAGTACTGACAGTATTGATTTAAACATACACATAGTAAATATTTGATTGCAGTGAAATGTTGAGTCTTTGTAGAATCGGTAGCCCAATAAGGATGCCGGTGTACGTGTATGATTGTGTTGAACAACATTTGCATGCTTTGAGGTTTGTAATTATTGTGCACGTCTTATCTTGTTTCATGTGGTATTTGGGTTGGACGAAACTTTGAATAATATATTCGAATATACATTTGATGATGTGAAATTTTTGTTATTGTGGTTTCTACAAATGTAATATTGATAAAAATTTCCAAGTGACACCGAATATTTCATGTAAAACGTAAATAGTTCAGTAAACAATCCGGACTCGTTATAAAGCATACTATTCATATACATAATGTAATGTAGAATTTGTAGTTATGCTCCCTGATTTTAATTTGTGGACGACATGAACAATTTCAAAGTTTGTGTATGTAGTGATTTGAATAAACTCGTAGACTAAATTACACTAAAATAAAGTGTTTGTTTAGATATGATAATTTGTACCCAGCTATTGTTCCTTTGCTACTACTTAAATTTGTTGGGGTGGTTTTGTTTTTGTGTTGAATCCTCTGTTTTTTTTTCAAGAAAACAAAGCTCAACGACAGAAATAAATACAGAAATAACAAAGCTTTTATTTCAGTAGAGAATTCAGTTGATATTGTAGTATTTAATTTTATCTTCTCTTCTATTGTCACACCTGGAATTATTTAATTTGTGTGTTGGATAATAACAACAATAATATAGAAAGCCTTCTGTAATTGCAAATATTACGATTAAATCAACAATGATACTCTTATTAGAAGATTAAACTTTGTAAAATTAAATTTAAATACTAATTTGAAATGCAAATGATCTCACCCCGGACAAAAAACCATTTAGACGACAATTCCGCAATGTTGGATTTTATTAAACGTTATCGAGATCTACGCTTAGCGAGTTATACAATAGTAAAATTTGTGAATATTCTTTCTACCTATGAGTAGATCTTCGTTGTCATTTAAGCCCTTACTAGTGCTCGTTCTCATAGTAACAGCTTAAGGATTTATGTTAGGGGGATTATGTCTTGTGCGACGGTATATTTGTAGAATGACCTTCTACTTCGCACCCAACATCGTCGCAACCTTTATCTGTTTGCTTTTAGTTTATATTTTAGCACAGTTGGCACGAATTTAGGGTGCAAATTTACGTACGTAATTCCTTAATTTAATTCCCCAGCCTCTATATTTTACCTTGAGTAGTGCAATTAGTATTACCTTGCAAAAAAAAAAACGTGAATGTATAGAGTTTTTTTGCGGACGTGTTAATCTATTAATACCATTTTCTCCATGTTGTTTATATAGTAATTTGGAAAGCTCACTAAAATAAGTTACAGAGTTTATTTACTTACTTTAACGTTATGTACCTAATGTCGCCATTTTTATCCAAGACTGAAATTGACTGGCTTGTTATTTCGTGTAACGATGCGACTCACAATTTGGAGGAGGGAACAAGTGTCATCATATCCCCTAGTAATTTCGTGTTAGATTGGGATTTCGGGTAGAAAGATAATAAAAGATCTTTAATTACGAGTAGTGTTTGTATTATTAGCTGTATTTTACAAATATACAGGCAGTTGAACGGAACACGTTTTCTTTCTACAAATTATAAAGATAAAGCAACGGGGCAGGGTCGTCGTAAAATCTCCTTATTGCAGAGATTCGGTTTTAGTGGCCTACGGCTCGTATAATGGGACCAGTAGCAATACTAGCAACAGCAACAGGACCTGGATGTATTGATGGTGTTCTCTGAACGATCGCATTAAATCCTGTTTGAGGATCTGCTGTGTAATCGACAATGCGACGTGATCCATCAGGATCGGTGAGACTATACCGGCCACGGACAACATCACCATCACGGCTTTCATGTTGACTCTTTGAATCACCAGTACGGGCATCATTTACAGCATAGGCGAAATTATAACGTGGATTTGGATCGAATGGCTCCAAACGGGTCTGTACGACTGGAACAGATGCAGCAATCGGGGCAACAGATACAGGTGGAGCGGCTACTGTAGAGATTTGCGGTATTAGTCCATATGTTGTTGGGTGTTGTTCGAAAGTTGAATAAGCAGTTTGGCCGTTTTGAAGGAAGCCAGCTCTGCAGATACTGACAACTGCCGCAAATATCACAATCTGAAATAAATCGTTTAAGCTAAATTCCCAAAGAAGATGAAGATGGATATTTGTTGAAGAATTCGTATAGGCATGTTGCTTTCTATATATACACATTTCCGCTCAGTTCGAGATTGATGTGAATCGGGATTGTATATCTGTTTATGTGGATAACAATATCTGGCAATAGATTCGAAATAATCGCCAGTATAATATTGAACAAATAAATCCAATAGAGCTTAAGTAAATACCCCCTATTGGAAATAAAATAGTACAGTAGAATGCAACACAATGTGCAATATATTTTTATAGATTGCTCTTCAAGCTACAAATTAGATTTGAATGGATACGTAAACTAGATCTCTTACCTTGCTTGCCATATTCTATATTACAGCTAGTAAACTGGTTGATGATTGTTGAATAACTGATAAAATTAAACAGGGGAATCGAACTTTTATAGGTGATCTAGATTGGAAGGTATATGTAGTTTGATACCTGTTATGCAATTTGTTCTGGATAGAGATAGTGACCGTTCTTGAAACTATATACGATATTACCGATATACCAATATTAGATTAACAATGAAATAAATACGTTGACTCTTAAATCTCAATTACACATTCTTGTTATTCGAGCTCTAATTCAATCAATGGTGGACAAAAATAAAGACCTGGGTTGATGAAGATTTAATGTAATTTGAAATTATCAAAGCACCCTCTCTATTCTATAGAATTCACTAGCCGATAGCAATTCAAATACATTGCTGATTTCCAATTGATTTTGTAAATCTATCAAGGGACGTGCCCTATATGTCTAAATAGAAACTCCAGTGTGTGGATATTTTTCCATCACAGATCCAAACTAGTTCAGTGTTGGTATGTACATCCTAAGGCTAAGACGTTGTGAACTGGATTCTTCAACGACTATCACTGGTGTATTGTATGTAAAATGTATGAAAATACGTTTGAGATTACACGAACAGCCTCCGGGATAACGGGTCATATAGAAAACTATTAGATCATCACCACCGCTCATAAAATTTGAACAATGCCACAATCGAACACAATAGAAGAAACATAAATCATTTAGAAAATAATAAATCTGAACGTGGAAAAAGTCGGTAATAATCGAGGGTGGTGGTGGTGGTGGTGGTGGTGGTGGTGTTAGTAGCACTGCTGAGATTAAGGCAGCCCTTGTTGGTCATCGCTCATGTCGTTGACAGTAAATTAATGTTAACGTTCTCAGGTTAGCTAAGAAAACAGAGAGCTTTTAATTAATGTCAATAAACGATTTCATAAAGAAAATAAATTAAAGCTCTATTTTCTAGTATACAATATCGATAATAATACTGATTCTTGGTTATTTTGTATTAAAAAAATTGAGAAATTGAAACTTTTTTTTAAATCTCCAGTTCTTATACATTCCACCCACAAGAGAACAATAATATGACATTACTATAAAATGTAAATATCACTGAAGCTGTTGAAATTTTCATTCTACTTCAAGTAGTAATTGGATTGTAACGTTCGTATTTAAGGATTGTCTGGAATTAGAACAAAGACAATGGAATAAGAATAAGAAGAAAAAGAAAAAAAGAATCATTACGATTCGAATAGTGCGAATACTTGTGCAAATATTAAAAATTCAGACCTTTCATGATGACACTCAGCCTTCTTATCATTGTTGTAAATTCAGAAGATGTCCTATTGCAAATGAATTGTTCAATAGTCATGTAAATATTGTAGCCGAAGAAATAGGGGTGCTTTTTCTTGTTGAAATATCGATGAATATTTAATTTAGCCAAATATTTTTTCTTGTTTGTTACACTTTTAAAGTTTCATTTCATGTACAGTAATCAAGAATGTAGTAGACCTTTTAGCTGTATATTTGTTAGACAAGTAGATTTTAAGCTCTTTGTACGTCAAATTCCCCTTATAAACACTTAAACAAACAACACATACAGGGCTGAGATTGGCTGATATTCATATACGAATAGTTATGAAGCTGCCACATTTCCATGTCGTTCATGGTAAGTATCAGTGTAGTTTACTTGGATGATATCTAGTCGTATTCTAATTACACACGCCAGCCCATATAAGCAAATTTGAAACTGATCAAAGTCAATTTAGCTGTGTGGAACCTTTGTTTGTGGCAATAACTGTTCAAATATTCACGATTAGACTACTACTCTAATTAACTTTACAGTTTCATCTGAACCTGCGCTACTTGTTTACACACTGTCAATTCAACTTGATAATATTTAATATTCAAATAAACACCTGTACTGTAACGTTATCAATTAATTCATTTATTTCTGCCTATACAGATCGAGCTTTGATTTTTCTTATAACTTTCTCAAATGGTGTGAAAATATTCTATATTGCCGAAATTCGATTGTTTTTATGTCATTTCTGATTAAATTAGTTCCACTTGGATCAATAAATTGACGGATACATTTAATGTAATTAAGAAAAAAGAGCGAAAGTACATATTCACTAATGATAATAGCTGCACAGCGAAATGTACTTTTAGATAAGAATTCACTAATGTGGTCGTTGAATTTTCGCCATTTTCGCTATACTCCTTTTCTACAGTAAGAAAGAATACGACTATCAAATTCACGTTAAGCAAAAAAATAATTCTTTTAATTTGTATTAATGACCTTTACCACTAACGTAAAAAGTTGGTTAATTTTGGTGGGTAAGATGGAATTTGCAATTATTTGTTAAGGAAAATATCTAATTATTTTTATCTGGTTCTTGTTGCCATTTACGCGAATAAGTGTCAACAGTTTGTATATTAAGATTGGCTCGATGATATCCTTTTAGTAAAATTCTTGTCACGCTCAGGCTCCTGGAAGCTGTCTCTTTGTTCGAATTTAATGCAATTAAATGTTGTAGATGCGGAGAGTCGGTTAGGGTTGGATGTAATGAGGCTTAGATTAACTGACACCTCAATTCCGACATAATAATTTTCGAAATACGCCTCTGTATGTAAGTGTGTGTCCAGTAATTAAATTCGTTCCTTAAGGCGTTTTAAAACGACAATTTTCACCAAAGACCCAAGTCAATCGTAGACAAACGAACTGCTCAAATAACACAAAGCCAGTCCATAGATTGATGTGGTAATAATTAAAACTGATTTGGAAATTTGATGTAGTCGACAATCTAGATCTGTCTATATCAATTATGATTAAAACAGAGTCGTGTAAATTTTTATAATTTAAAACTTTTAAAGTGCACAAGGATTCTTCGCTTCATTCGGTGTTATAATTGGGACTATGAACTGTTTGAACAAGTACTACAACTAATAGTAGTTTCAATTCCATTATAATTACCAGCATATAACTATTAGAGACTCAACAAAAAACGATACAAGCTTACCAACCGGTATATACAAGATATAATCAAATACTGGCCATGTAGATAATGTCAGTCTAGTTTTTGTTGTATCTCAGAACCATACTTGTCATTGAAGCTATAGGGACATCATCCAACTAATCTACAACGTAGATTCTAATTTACTCTCATATTAAAGCAATGATGCACAATCAGTGGAACGGTAGCCATCCTTTGAATAAATACCCATGTCTACATAGTGTATTGAATGAAAATACGGGCCATATAAATGTACACTCAACTGTCTATTTGAAGCTGATGAAGCTGAATTGGAGGTGGGTTTTATAATTTCCATTTGGTAAATTGGTGATTTACTGTTATTTTTATTCATTCATCTTTTTTCCCTTTTTTCGCGTATAAATAGAATGAAGACTCAATCTATTTGTTATCATGGACATAATAAATATCACTGAACTATTCTACTGCCGTGCTAAAGATAAAATCTTAATGATGCCGTTAACATTAAACGTTAAAAGTTTTCGTATAAGAGACTAAGCCGGATCAGAAATAATTCCAAATAGATTTTATAGGTAGATTGCTTTTCGAGCAATTAATTAAAGTACGCGTAAATAGAGACATTCTAATTAAAAATAGTAGTTATGTACCTACTATTGAATTAACGACAATCGCTGCAACGTATATAGAACACTATCGTTTTGTTACTAGTTACATATATCTATTATTATCGGCAAATCTCTCTAGTATTTGTTTCCATTATTGTTAGTAGATTCATATCCATCCAACTAGATCATAATCATATATTGTCCAATGATATTGGTCCTATTTTATGGATTTTACGCAATAAGCTGTACTGTTGACTGTTGCAGTTGCTATTGTATTTAAATAGTTTAAAAACAACAATAACAATAATAGAATCATCATTTTAGAATACTGGATAGGAGCGAAAAATTCATCCGATAATTATCGCTTAAGATGCCCAATCTCTTGGCGATTTTATTCCAATATAGTTATCTCAGGAGACGCGCAAAACCGTTTTTGCTTGAAATAAAGAGCCCACCAACGAAACCGTTTTATGCAACATAATTTTACCGAACTATGTAATTTCTATAAGATCTACACTATAAATCCTTGGTGAGAATAGCGCTAATAGATCCCGTTGAATAGAGGATTGTTTGTGTGTGAAAAAAATTTATCCCGACGGTGTAATATAAACGCAAATATTCACCATTTATTCGCGGACAAACGGTGGTTCTAAGACAATAATATAGAAGAGAAAAGCACGCCACAAAACTCGTCGGGTTATTACACCAATTTGTCGTTTTGTCGAAAAATAAAACGACAATAGTATCAACTTTGGGAGTTTGAAAACTACAATTCCATCACCAGCTGTAGTATCTATTGTTCTCATATATTGTTTAAACACATTATCCCAGTGACTGTAATAACAACAATGTAATAAATGTGTGATTATTAGCGATTATTCGGCTTAGAGGTGAACAGAGTTGTTGACACTTGCACACATAGTGTTCAAATACGGCATAAATGGTTCTTCCTATATAATCAACGGAAATTGTCGTTGAACTATTACACTACAATATAGAACAAACAATCAAGAATCACGTGCACTGCATGTAGATGTAACGGTGTTACACAATTAGATGTAGTTTTCATTAAGATCTTAGACGATAACTAGCATTCACCTTCTGATATGTGTATAAACGGTAATGTGTATGTTGTTTCATGCATGGTTGGAATATAGCTGCAGCAATGTATTTTATTACTAGCGCATTACACGCCATAACCCATGAAAACAGGAATTACGCATTCATTCAAATCATAATTATAATGTAGCAACGAAATGTAGAGTTAGTAAATTAAAATAGTGAAAAGAAAGAAACATGATTGCATGTTCAAATCAGTTTAGTTCTCTACAACAATATAAATTCCTATCGTTGGAGTATTGGTCTTAAATATCTTAATTCATCTCAAAGTGCCCTTCAGATGAGTCAGTAAACCTACAAATTAGAGATAAAAATAAAGCATTATCGTTTAGTATTGATTGTTGTTAGAAGAAAAAGATTCTTTACAATACACTTCGATGAAAAGGACAAATTAAACCGTTGTAGGTGTATTTAGTTCCGCAATTAGCTACAAGGATGCTTCCACTTCTTAAATATTAGTTAGCAGTTACAATTATTAAAGAGAATCAACTGAATTCACATCGAAGAGCTGCTTAAACGCCACCAGCCTGCAACCATTAATTCCCAATGCAATTTACAATACATTTCGATTTTGACAGTTTGAAGCCTGATTGTCTAGCCGTATTTAGGTCGAAAATCGAATACGATCCACAATATCCTTTATTTGATAAATGTTGATGTCATCATCATTCAATCGAGTCGACGACGACGGCGACGACGACGACAATCTCTCCGATTTTATCAGCTGCTATCTATGTGAACACTTCACTTGAAAGAGAGGAGTGCATAATGAAACTTTTATCTTTTAAAACACGACTCATTAAAAGAATGTAGCTTGATTATTTGAATATTAACGAAAGCTCTAATACCAACCATTCTAATTATTTCGTCTTCATCATTTTAATACAATTCTCATATGAAGAATGTAATTAAAGCTGCTAACTTGAAACATGCGGATAATTAAGGCTTAACAAAGTACTTTGTAATCTTCTATAAATCACATCAATGTAAAATATGCACCATTCTTATAGTGGCTGTGGTGAAATTCTTATCGTTCCAAGCTGGAAAACGTCCTACGGTCTACTACAACAACATTCTTTAAACGCAAAGAGATTGAAATTGAATCTTCTAATTGTAAATTGAGCCATCTTAATGGTTTTTTTTGGTGTTATGTGCAAGCTTCCACTTGGACACAAGATCGATCTTGTGGATATTTCTGTTTGTTTCTATGTATTTATATGGATGTTTGTATACATATATAAATGTGTAGTTGTAGTAGTATTGCAAACCCTGTTGCAAGAGGGATTCGCCACTAATCCAAGCATGCTCTAGTTCACGCATAAAACATCCCCTATCTGAAGCCTACTTACAGAGACGCGTAACATAGAAGACAGCACATAAATATTGTCAGCTTTGCTATTTTACATTCGACATGAACATGGAATTCTTTCCTGTAATTTTTCAACGTGATTTTTATTCATCTTGTTGTCAATAATAGAGCAGTCAGTTGAGAAATTTACCTACTCTCTATCATAATGTTTGTTTAACAAAATTTAATTGTAAACGTTAAACATTGGATATCGTTAAAAATAACATTGCACTATATTTTATACAATAAAGAAAGCTTCTTTTCATTTTTGTTTCTACGTTATGAATTGTAAGTGGAGCTTTTGAAGGAAAATTGAAGAAATAAAACCTATAAAGGACGGTTGGAAAAGTCATGATTGTCTTCTATTGAAATCTGGCTGCCTTGTAAAATTTTATTATACATCTTGATAAGAATATGAATTTATCATTAAAACGAATTCGTGCACTGTAAGCACACTATAAAGTTTCCTTTGTCGATGTTAATTCATTTTCTGTGATAATTGTAAAAATTCCCGAGTCACGTACGGAACGTTTCCGAATAATAATAATATTAGTAAGGAACATTATTCGAAAACCGCATTGAACATTTTCAACTAGTGAAATTTTCATACACGTATCCATACATTTTTATCAAATTAAACATCAATACCGGATATGACCGCCAATTTTTTTTTATTAGATTCATTGTTAGTTAAATATTGATTTTATTACCGAATCCTAAATTAAAATTTCAACAATTTCAATTAATGACAGGTACTCTAGTTTTGTCGAACTGACAATATTATTAATGCCATCTACTTCAGCAAACTTCTGTAAAAGTTGCAGCTTCTAAGCTGTTAACTTTTCACTTGCTATTGGTTATGAAAAAATGAAAAAAGAAATAATAAATAAACGGTTAAAAATTAGATTCTCTCCCCATAGTCGTCTTTATCGCACTGAACAGCATTACTGGTTGTCTTGTTTTAATCTATTTGCGCTTATGGGAGGTTGGAAGTGACCCAAGGCAATTAAATTGATTTAGAGGATACGTCAAGAAAATTTCAAATTTAATGAGATTTTATACTACGTACACTTCTAATCATATCCTGTTATTTTATTGATTATCGGGACACATTTTCGAATTTATTTGATTTGTGATTATCACAAAACAGAGAGTCCTTCACTAGCCTTTTTTTATTGCCAATTAGCCTAACAATGTACACTACAATAGAGGACAAAAGCCATCGTTCCAGGGGATGACTTTGAAACACACAAATTACCATGTAGTTCAGTTCAGATAATTGAATTCAATGGTTTTACAAAAAAAGGACATTAAAAAGTACTCATTGAGGCGTTTTTGATAGAGAGACTTACCAGATAAAATCTACAGTCATTGAAATTTTCGAAATCTATTTTAATAATAATGCAAACATGACAGCATGTCGTGTTATTTATTCAAACAACATACATAAATAGTAGGGTAGGTAAATAGTACAATCATTTATTATAAGCTTTAGAATTTGATTAAAGAGCGTTATTCTCATAAACTAGCCACAGAAAATGAGAAAATGTCGGACATACTGCCTTTATACACACTGACGAGTATTGATTGTTTAGAAAACCTACAGTAGATACCATCTGATGGAGGTGTTTTTCTTTGTCGAGAACTCACAAGAAGAAAAAAAAACTACAAGGGGCCACTTGTTAATTATCATCATTTCCGGTAAAATATTGAATTATTATTATTTCCACACATTTTCAGTTGTGATTCAAGATAACATTCGAATGTGTTGTGATTTGATTTAAGAATATTTCCTCTTTGTTTCGTTTTCTTCCTTTCTCTATATAAAAGCAAATCGATGAGGGAGACTTTGGCAAAAGCTTCTGAAACTTGGCAGGGACATATAAAATAAACTAGACGGGCTTGTCTAGATTATAACAAAGGAGTCAATTTCTTTAGTCCAGTAGTTTATGAAACTGGGAATAAAGTACAAGAAAAGAACGTGAAAAAAGAAACAACCCTTTGACCGTTGGAGTGGCGACTAAGTGACCCGGAGAGACATACGTTTTCACTTTAGAAGCTGTCTGTAGCGTTGTAGCTCAATCTATTTCTGTCTTGAATATTCGAATTGAAATTCGCTAACTAATAAATTATACATCCTCAACGTTTACTTATAGCAATACTAAATGTTATCATCAATAAAGCAGCAAATTCTCTTGTTGGAGTGAAGCCGTCTGTACGGGGATAACGTAAGGGTCGTGTCGGAAATAACACAGAATTCGTT